>JANFOE010002039.1:5000-98198 GCA_025667525.1 Glebionis coronaria
TAAAAATCTATTAAAATAATATATTTATTTTATATCGAAATATTTTTTTTATTATTTTCATAATCTAAGTTCATTATATTTTCTAAAATTTTATAGTTTTTAATTCAATATTAATTTCGATAAATTCTATTAACTTTCATCTTTTGTTTTTTTAGTTGGTTTATTTTGACTTCACACTTTTACCCCTTTAATATTAATATGAATACTAATTTGGGTAAGATAGTAAAATTTGTTTGCTTCAAAAATTATCATCGAATACTCGTCGCCGCATTGCGCGGGCACCATGCTAGTGTTAAAAAATACAATTATTGAACAAATAGTGTTGAAGTAGCGTAAAAAATGAGAGATAACATGCCACCATACACGATGTTGTTACTGCCTTATACATCATGCTCTTACCGCTATTTTGGACGAAAGATGGCTAAGAGAAAAATAGTACGAAGTGATGTAATGCGTAACAAAAGCCGATGTCTAAAATTCCATAGTGCAAATGAAGTATTAGAAAAGGGCAGTGGTACATGGTCATCAACTCATATGTATTGTTTCAAAGGTAAATATTGCTCGATAAAGATAAAATTAGATACATTCAAGTATTCAGCCATGACTATATATCACATTCATTACAAAATCTATTTGTATACATCTGATACAAAATGAGTTGGGTTACGCAGACCTTTAGAGCAAGAGGTAAAGTTATTGTATCCAAGAAACAGTATGTTTCTGAGCGTATATAACATCTTCGTATTTTTGGTTTACTGCTAGTAGTAATAGTTCGTCGCATATAAGGTCTTACCTTAGTTTTAGTATTATGATAAAGAAAAGTTAAAAAATGGGCATCGTGATTATTCTGTTCAACCACCACTATGGTCAAGTAGAAGTGATACGCCTTCGTCTTTAATGGTATTTGCAATCTCTGAATTTAACCTCAGTGATGTTCTTGGCTTCGTTCTTGTTAACATACTAACAACATAAAAACATTACATGTAAGTAAAACAGTCAAGGATAGAGAAACGTTAAAAGCTGATAACACTTGGAAGGAATATATAACCAAATACATACCATCTGACATGACTTGTTGAAAGCATCAACTACAAATTCACCGATAAATTGAATGATGATACGATCAATTTCAACTTTCCTTTTTTGTTCCTCATCATTCAGATATACTATTCTGTAAGTGCAGAACGCCGAACGCATGAAATATTTAGTGACATAAGTGCCAAAAACACGATGTGTGTGCAGGATTGTGGATGGGAAAAAGGAAAAAGAGAGATGATACACAACTTCTTGATCGTGCTCTATAAACTTTTCCCATGAAGATATAGAGCACTTTATATTTATATTAAAGAAACTGATTTCACATCACAACTTAAACCATTTTCGATTAAAAAACAAACTAAATAAATAAATGAATATTAACATTAAAACCCCATGAAGCTGCAAGCCTGCAAATCTGCTGCTATTTCTATTGCGTTTCTTCTTGATATATGGGATTTAACAATTTTACTCAGAACCTATAAAGCCATTTCTACTCTTTTCTTGTACACAAATGTGAAGTCAACTATTGAACAAAGTTACAAAACAAATTTAAAATTATACATGGTATTGTATTATCAAAAAGTCGACCAACCTTGTAAAGCATTGTTAGCTTTCGACTTAGAGAGTTAGTGTGCGCACCGACATGATAATTTATATACCAGAAGTTTGGCCAGTATTCTCATAGCTAATGGCGTCATCTCATGAAAGTGAGTAGCCAACAAAGTAGGCGCTTCTGCTATCCATTTCTTCAACCCGATTTGACAAACAATCGAGCTTTATTGATCCCATATCCACTGGTCCTGGTCAGTGTTCTCTAAATAATATAGTAACAAATATAACAGACAAAAACAAAGTTACGTTGCAAATATATATAATTAGATCGCGAAAAAAAAACACGAAAAAAAATCAAAGCCGGTCGGGTCTCACGAGTCACGAACCTAGACGACATGGGTCGCTTCAAACCTGGCAGGTCACACCGGGTTTATAAAATATAATACCCAGGTCAAATTGACCAGTTTTTTTGGGTTGAACTGGTCAGGTCGACCCGGGTTTTAAAACATTGATTTTAACCCAAACGACCTCAGATTACACAGTATATTTTAATATAGTATCAAGGTTTCTTCAATCCCAACTAATAATTATACTAATTTTTATCTCTACAGCTTTGCACTTTGAAATTCATCTTGGTGTAGCTAATATAAGGCATACTCTCAAAAAAACCGAATAAAAAAAAATGCTCAAATTGAACTTCGTTTCTAACACCATGCATGAATAGCTTAATTTTCAACCGAAATGAATTATACTTAAATTTTTCCGCTCGATGACAATAGAAAATTAACGACTTAATCATTTTAAATGATTAAATTTTCTAATCATTTTTAACATTATGGCTCGTTTTGTTTGATGTGAATTTCCAAAAAATGAGGTAAAGTTAAGTTAAACATGAGTTCCTAACAGTAAGATAAACTTTAAGATGTCACTTTCATTTACAACCCAATCCTATTCAAATTCATTGTTATTAGAGTTAGCAATAGACATGTTGGGGGCTACGAACACGTTCGAGTCAAAATGCGTAATTTTGGTACAGACTAAAACTGGTTGGATCTACCCGAAACAATATAAAACTAACCTATAAGTAACTTGTCCGTTCATATTTTTTTGAAGGACGAAAAAATGCACATACTAAGAATAAAAAATTGTCAAAATTTTCTGAAGATTAAACCACCATATTTCGTAAAAATATGAAAGATTAAATAGTGATCAAACCTAGCATGAGGAGCCATTCTGCTTGCTCTTCCATTCTCATATCCATGTAGTCGTAGAGGAATCCCATTCTGCTCACTTTTTCAAAATCCTAGGCCCCAACTAACTTTCCGTCGTAGAATCTCTTTTGAGTATATGGATGAACATCACATTAATGCGGTCGATGTAATCTGTTAACATAGTATAAAATTATTTCGGTCTGCGTTTTAGACAAGTTTTGGCATCATGGTTAGAGGATTCAGTATAAAGTATAATCATAGTGGATAATAGTGTAGGTCGTTATGAAGATACCAAAGAAAATAAGCAACTCTCGCATCAATGACTACATCAACAACACATAAGAAACATCAACATCTACAACCGCATCAGCAACACATATGAAACTCACTTCAGCAAACCCTGCATTAGCAACACACAATATCTTATATGGATAGGCCGAAAACAAAGGGCACCCTTAAAAAACACGTAAGATGGTAAGAACCAAGGTGTACATTTAAGAACTCACTTCAGGTTCTGAGTAGGACGCCGAGTCTGTGCATTGACCCGACAGAGAAAGTAACGATATAGCTTGCAGGTTTGCTATCCGACTTGCTATTCTTCTTGTTTGCTTATTTCAGTTGACTGAGTTAAGGGTAAATTTGCTTGTTTATGCTCTTTTTGTGAAGCTAGGTATGAATCGTTAAAGTATGCTTCAACATACTTTTTCCTGTTCTTAGGGAGATGAACCTTAGGATACCCTGGTCCTAGAGTGCGTTAAAATGAACTACCTGTGCAATGTAATAAAACAACAAAATCCACCTCTGCAACGCCTCAACACATGGCAATTGTGCAGCTTTTGTTGATAATAAATCACCTCTATCCTTGGAGATTCTTGGTGAGAAACATTCACGTTTAGATTGGGTTACTTGTTTATCCTTATCAGTCTCCTTTTCACGATGTTCCCGATCCCTTTCTTAAGCAGCCATAGCTAAACACCCCTTAAAGCCATATATATTGTCATATGACAAACATATTTGATATAAAAACTATAGGTGTGTTCCTCTAAGGTGTCCGCTGATTGGATGCAAACAATACAGTTAGTGCGAAAAAATCATATTCAAAATATCAAAAAACGATGTTCAAAAAATCTAGTGACACTCGTGGCACTATTAAGCCGTATAAGCAACTTAAATATAGTATATCATAGTTAGTGAAAATGAGGAACGGGTCAATGTATCAAGCCTTAATAAAATGCTACTGATACTCTGAGGGAATATATATCTTTAGTCCTTCACCAAATAGATTACACTATGATTAGCAAACACCAATTCCTAATTATTCGTACATGCTAATCCATTTAGTAAATCCTACAACATGATAATTATATGCAGCTCTTTTTCACTCTTGTTATTTTATCATATAACCTAGCCTATGCCTCTCACGACTTAATTAAGTGAAATTTATATCATGGTAGATGTGCTTCAAAAACTGATAAAATATGGTGTTTCACTTCTGATTTATTTGGGTATCAAAGAACAGATAAAGAAGACACTTTTGGATTCTTTTGCAATCCCCTAACTGAGATGAATAAATTCTTACCACAATGGCCATACGAAACCAAACTCAACAGAACTAATACACATTACAAATTCCATTAGTTTGATGAACGCATACGAAACCAAACTCAACTGAACTAATACATATTTTACACCTAGGTAATGACTCCAGATCAAATTTATAAGCACGTTTCAACATTTTTTCAAGTATATCACATTTTAGCTGCAACGTCGAGCTATCAATGTTTACACACTTTACACATCTATCCTGATTCACCATCTCATATTCTCATGTATATAGATCTTATGTAGGTGCTTGGATTAACTTGTTTATCTGACTTATGTGCTTATCCAGATTTTGAAAAGCTCATAAGCGCACTTTATTCCACTAAAACCTTATAAACATGAACTTTTAGCTTCTGTAATTCAATAAGCTAAACTTTTAAAAGCTCACAAGGTGAAAAAAATGGGCACAACAAATTAGTAATGGTAATTGGGGTGTTTGTCTAAACTTATCTGATGTGCTTATGAGGTTTTTAAATACTCCGTAATTGAAAAGCTGGTAAGCTCATTTTTTTAGGCTTATGAGGTTAGAAAGTTCATAAGCTCAAGTGAATAAGTTCACAACATACAGACTGCAAAATACATAAAGTTACTGAAACTCATTATAATTAGAAATTACCTAGTGGGTGGTGAATTAATGTCGGCAGCTTCTAGCAGCAACAAGTCTGCAACATCAAGCTGTGAGGAGTCGCTATAGCAAGTTGTGGTCTCTATTTTTCCAAAAAAAGTATTTGTTAGAAAAAGGGATCCATGCTCTTGTGTGTAACAAAGCAAGAATGAGAGGCAAATATATTTGCGAGTGTTGTATCAGATTGTTAAAATATTTCAGGTACATATCTCATATTATTGTCTCAAAACTTATACTTGCAGATTATCATGTGTTGCAATAAACAATGTACATATCTCACATTGCTGAGAAAAGTGGCAAAGTTAACTTTATTGTTTTTAGGCTTGCTATACCACAGTATTTCACACCGAGCGACCATTAATATTCACTAATATTGAAGAAGTCTTAGCAGTCGTAATCAAACTTTCCCTTCTGTTGGCCTTCACCATTCTCCTTAATAACATCTAACCCGTTCTTTCAGGTGAACTCGCCATTCTAGTTTCATCATATTTATTTTCCATTTCCGATATCATTACTAATATGTTCATCTAATGGTAAACAATTAGGAAGTAGAAAACAATATTAAACCACACGTTCATGATGAACTTGGTTTGGGCAGTCCTGAGACGAGACAGTTTCTTGAAGAAAAAGAACAGTTGCTACATATTGGGGCAACTATTTTTCTACGCAAGACTCTCACAAAGATTTACTATGTATTAAGTTTATCTAAAACAAAAAGTTAGCTTGAGAAATCCTTTTGGTTAGATATATATATTTATTTTTAACATTTTCGTAATTGAATATATCTATTACTCTTATGTATATATTGTATTTTTATCTGAATGAAGGGTGATGTTTATCCTGATTTATTCTTCTATAGTGATTTTCCAACGATACCTTAATGCTTAAACTAAACCAATTTAAGATGTCGAATGTCTTATGACCTACACTCATCCGGTCCAGATGTTCACTTCTATAATGTCTCTAATGAGACCAAGCAGCCAATGGCACCAGTCAACTTTTCATCCTGAGGAAAAGGAGAAATCCACAGGAAGAGTGAACCTTGGAAAAAATTTCAGTTCAAATACACTGACCTACACTCATCCGGTCCAAATATTCACTTCTATAATGTCTTTAATGAGACCATGCAGTCTTTCACATATCTAGCAAAATCGAATTATTCTGGTCCAATTGTAAGGATCTATCCAGACGGTCACTTAGTAAATCACTTGCGTAAGGTATCTGAGTACATATACTGGCATAACTAAGAGTATGAAGAAAGCTATATCTATACGATTGCAGAAGTCCTATAAAAAACAAAAGACAACGTCCTAATCTTAAAAATCATCAGCCGATCAGGACATAATCGTTATTAACCTACATACCCTAGCCATTCGACACCAGATGATAATTAGGGTTTTGGATTAAAAAATTAACCTGTAGAACGAAATAAGGTCGTCCTAATCTCAAAAACTATCAAATAATCATGATATAATCGTTAACATAATGTTACAGATCGAATACATACCTTAGCCATCTTACACCGATGATTATTAGGTTTTTGGAAAGAAACAAATTATTTGTAGAACCAAACTCACTGAAGGAACGATAATGTCTTGATAACGAAAATTATTAGGCTTTTATGATGATAAGGATAAATGAATAAAAGGGTTCAATGACTTACCAGTTAGTATTGTGGATCACCCGATCGTGATTAAAGAAGATTGTGTCGACAGGTTTTTTGTTAGGGAATGAATATTATTTAGGTTTTTATAATGGATTAAGCGTAGGTACATAATTAGAGGTTTTGTGTCTGTCATCCTGATTGAGTACATAAATATGGTTTCAGATCAATCATCGGAACGTCCAGCTAGCTTTATTGGTTGAGATGCTTGCGCGTGGACTATGAGACCCGAGTTCGAATCCGCTGAATTGCATTTTTTCAAAAAGCAATTTTGATAACGAAAATTAAAAAAAAAAGAAAATCATTCAATAATAAAATTACTAAAAATAATAAAATTACCAAAAATAATTAGTGATGACGTGGATTATGATGTGGCATATCCCTCCTCTTATATATATATATATATATATATATATATATATATATATATATATATATATATATATATATATATATATATATATATATATATATATATATATATATATATATATATATATATATATATATATATATATATATATATATATATATATATATATATATATATATATATATATATATATATATATATATATATATATATATATATATATATATATATATATATATATGAGGCTAAGTTTGACTAGGAAAATAAGATGGCGCCATCTCATATCCTACGTGGCATTATCTCATTGGTTATTGTTATATTTAATTTATTTTGGAAATTGTATCTTTCTAAATATTCGGATGAAATATTGTACTGATTATTCAGATATTTTTTCGGCAATATTCGGATGATAACAATACTTTATAGAAAAATAGTTGTAAATATTCGTAGGATATCAATTGATATATTTATATTTCATTGGCTATGATTCTATTTCCATTATTGTATATTCTATTATTTGGAACTCGCAGCTTCATGAACTCTCAAATAAGCTCGTCTTTTTAGGCGTTCGCCTAAAACTTATGTGGGCCAATCGCATGTACCTAAGGATCGAAGGTGAGGAGGTCTCAGATGGAGCTAGGCACGGGGTTGCAAATGGTAAATTGTTGCCGCAGACAATGGTTGGTCGAGCATGATAAATCCCTTACCGACGAACTTGCTAAGATGGCAATGTTAGATGCCGAAATCAGTCCTGATGTTTATGCACCAACAATTAATACGAATTTGGTAAAATTATACTTCCTAGAAAATTATAAGAGTATGACAATGCTTTTCTACTTCATGAGGTTTTGATTTAGTTCATTGTTTAGAATTTCTAAGCTCTCTACAAATTCGTCTTGCCACTAAAGGATCATGAAGATGTGATATATGCTCTATTTGTCTTCAATTTTTCACCAAACAATCAGACTTGTGTTATATACTATCAGAGTTGGTCTATTATGATTTACAATGCATTAGACTTATTACGATAATAATGCGTTGTTCAATACTTTGTGTTTATTCTGCATTCTATTTCTCTTCTATCCTATATAAAATAAGCAGTATAGTTGGCATGATTAAATGTGGCACGAAAACAGTAGCTCCAAAAGTTCTCAGGGCTTTCATATCAGACTTGTGATTACTCTTTATAGAAATCAGTTTCTGGCTTTGGTGAGCTCCTTTAAAGTATAAATATGTTGTGCATAATTTTCATATAACATTTGTACTACTATTTGTATATGTTACAGTGTATATGGTTCCTGTCTAGGATATAATTAATTGCAGAAAGATAAGACACTTGCTATGGGTGGTTATTGAGAATAGGAACTTTGAGTACAAGGCTTCGACTCATGTTCAGAGTCTGATCTATTCTCTTGACGAGCATAACTTGGGAGCACGACACACGGCTCATTCTACACACCAGTGGTTCAAGACAGAGACTTTAGGGTGGTTCTACATCACCCACCTGAAAACGTTCCTACTGAAACAACCCGAATGAATACGACACCAGGAAACTCAGATAAAGAGGTTACGCCCGCTGAAGCATACATTTTCTATTTTTTTTCCATCAAATTCGTATCTAACATGAACGTACTATAAATTCTTGACAAGACTTGACTTTTTCTATATTTTCAGGGCTGGCGCGGGCTGCTCTCAGCTTCTCTCGGATATGCAGGCTTTCAAGGTGATTTTTAATAACAAAAATGGGTTCTTTACATCAGATCTATATTTGGTAGCTAAGTCTTTTGTATTTTTGGGTGTCATGTTTCAGGCTGATGCTCGATCAACTCTTTGCAGACACAAAAAACCCTTTTCTCCCTAATAAAGGTATGTCATATTCTTTGTTTTACATGTATCGATTTTCTCAAAACCAATCTCAGCATGTCTTGGATGTCGCAGTTGTTGTTATTGATTTATCCTAAAACCTACCAATTCGAAAAAGACAAATAAGGTTCTTTTTACTTCGTATGGATTTCGATAAGGAACCTGATCATGATTTGTATTGTTATTATGAAACAATTTCCATCATATCAATGACCGAGATGGAGTGTTATAGTAAGCCACGCGAAACAAAATAAACCACCATAAAGATGCACCTTTATGGTCAGAATCGTTGAACAATATCTACAGACAAGACTTGGGTAATATCTATAGACAAGACTTTGTTATGTATTCAGACGTTTGGCAAAGCTAATCTTCATTGGAGGCAGTACCTAAACAAAGTTAACTTTATTCCCAGCTCTATGTTGTGGGTTATACTCAGGTTCATCTCAGAATTCATTTCTTTCTACAACAAACTCTTCTCCCTTATGTTGGCTTATAATAGATATATATGAATGCTTTCTTTTCAGGTAAAGCCTCTCATATGGGTATAAATTTTTATTGCATATGCAAGCCACATGTCAGTTTCAATATATGTGAATTAGGGTGCGTTTGGTATGCATTTAGGAGTCACTATCACTATATGAATGATAATAAAGTGTAATGAAAGTGATAGTATTATATATAATATTGTTGTTTGGTTGATTTTTTTGCTTTGGTATCAACTTTGTAAAGTGTGGTCACTTTGATTTTTAATAAAATAAAAGCACAAAAAAATAAAATAAATATAACATATTTTGTACATGTAAAGACAAAAATTATAAATAAAAAGGAATGAAAGAATTGATAGGAGCCTCTCTTGCCTCCTATGAGAAAGAGTACAAATTCATATTTCATTCCATTAATTGATTCCGCTTTAAATATACCAAACATAAGTAATCATTCTAACAATAATACCTTCATTCCTATTGTTTCATACCAAACATACCCTTAGTTTATCACTAAATGAGTATTTCTTTAATTTGATATGTAGGACTGCGTCTCCCTTTATCCACTGCAGCTTCCGTTTAATTCATTTCTCTCGGTATTTGGTTTAACTTCCTTTAATTCATTTCTTTTTACTCTACTTTGTAAAATTTCTCATATTTTTATTATACGTGGAAGGGATAGCAGAGAGACGAAGTTTGTGTATTCCTCACTCCAACAAGCATACGTATGCCTATGATCTCTTGAGTCTAGAAATCTATTGTAGTGGTAACCAACTGCCACTTTGTAGCAAATGTAATACGTCATGTTACACACTTAAACGAGATGGGTGGTTTAGGTGATGGGTCAAGACATTATTTAAGATCTATGAAAATATGATGGGTTTGGTTATGACAAGTTCACTTTAAGCATGCCAAACCTGATCTACACATTCGAAAAGACATCCACAAAATGGCTTTGGCTATTTGTGTTGGTTTAGGCCTGCTATCAGTTTACCATCTTAGTCAACCGGAAAGAAAGCATGAAAGTTATTGATGTCGAGGTCTATCTGAGCTTCAGTGTTTTACCTTATACTTGATTCTTTTAGGACATGTTCTAACTCACATGGTGCTTGTTAACCTCAAAATATTGAGTCAAACAAGAATGTTCAGTCATATGTTTATTATGTATCGTATTTTAGAACGTTGTAATAGGTAGTAGGTTAGTCGTGTTTTACGGGCTTAACTTTAAGCTAAAGTTCATTCATAAGTAACTAAATCCTAAAAGGAAAGCCTGACCCATTAATATATAGCCCATACAAGCCCGCATGTGGGTGGACTATATATACCCTCCTCCTAGTATGTTAGGAGGAGGTTGGTGTATTCACTCTCTCTAATCTAATATTCACCAAGTTTCCAACCATTATCTCTCTTTTCTCTCTCTACTATCTCTCTCTAGAATTCATCTATCTTCTATCTATTTTTCTTGTTTAATCATCACTATTTATGGGACAACAATTGGTATCAATCGCCATGGGGTAGATTTGTGATTGGTTGTTGTTATTTCATTGATTCGTATGATTTAATCCATAAATCATCTCGGATTCAAATATTTTTTTTGTGTTTTTCGTGCTCTAAATCTTGATATCAATCTCCTACATAGTTGTGGTAGGGATTTGGGTGATTTAGATTGGTTAACATCACGGATTTCTAAGCAAAATCTCATTTTTTACTCATTTTTCATGAAACAGTAACTTTATTGTGATACATTTGCTTCATTTCCATCACAATAGTCAAGGGTTTCTGGATTACGACCAATATTACGATAGGGTTTCTTATTGCGATACACATTGCGACATAGTCATTTTGTGTGCATTGCGACAGATATTGTGATATTGCGATAGCTCAATCTTTAGTTATTGTGACAGCTCAATCTTTAGTTATTGTGACAGCTCAATTTGTGTTATTGCGACAGACTTATTTGTGAACATTGCGACAGATTCAGTTGTGTGTATTGCGACAAATTCTTGTTTGGGTATTGCGACATAATACTTGTTTGGGTATTGCGACAGAATAATTGTTTGGGTATTGCGACAGAATCTTTGGTATTGCGACAAGTTTATATATTGCGACAGGTTTGGTATTGCGACAAATTGGAGGATTTTTGGTCTTGGAGAAATTTTTGGTTTTTCGAGAACGTTTTTTAAAGGATTTCAACACTTTTTCCCTTCAAAAACAATCACTATAACATCTACTTAAGATCCATATTCACTTCATCATTTCAGAGAACATTGAGATGGATTCTACTGCAGAATATCGTGTGACGAACAACAACATCATGGTGGCGGGTAACAAAGAGAGACCACCAATGCTTGTGTCTGGTCGATATGATCAATGGCAATCCCGTTTTATACGTTATCTTGACACAAAACCTAACGGTGATGCTTTAAGGCAATGCATTTTTATGGACCTTATAAATTTTCAAGGGTACAAGTTCCTACAGTACCAGCCACATACACAACTGACGATTAACCCGCATATGAACGTGATGAAAAGAGAAACGACCTAATACCAGAGAACCGTGCTTGGCTTGATGCAGATAAAGAAGCAATTTACTTAATTCTCAGTGGCATTGGAGATGATATTTATTCCACGGTTGATGCATGCCCTACTGCTAAAGAAATGTGGACGGCTATTGAAAGATTGCAACAAGGTGAATCACTTAACAAACAAGATATGAAAACTAAGATGTTTTGGAACTTTGGCAAGTTTACTTCAAAGGATGGGGAGTCAATTGATTCATATTACTCCCGATTCTACAAAATGATGAATGACATGACCCGAAACAACTTGCAAGTTTCCACCATGCAAGTCAATGTCCAATTTCTACAGCAACTTAAACCAGAGTGGACACGTTTGTCACCTTGGTGAAACAACAACAAAAGTTAGATGAAGTTTCATATCACACGCTCTTTGACATTTTGAAACAATTCCAAAATGAGGCAAATGAACTTCAAGCTGAACGAGTTACAAAGGTTTCAAATCCACTTGCTTTGGTGTCTACCACTCAACATTACCCAGATTATCGTTCTCGTGCTCCAAAGACCTACTCTACTCAATCATCATCACCACGATCATCCACTGTCTCTAAGTCACATACTCCACCAAGATCCTGAGGCAAAGAAGTTGCAAGAGCACCATCACCCACACCTGAGCAATCATCCGAAGAAGACAGTGATGAAAAACTAGCTCAAAAGGATAGGGAATTCAAGCAACAAATGGCTTTCATTATGAAGCAATACAGGAAAATCTACAAACCCACCAACAACAACCTCAGAACATCATCAAACCCGAGGAACACCTATGCATAGAGTCCTCCAAGTAATGATACACGAAGGAGTGCTGAGAGTCCTCCAAAGTTTGATCGACAACCCGCTAACTATGATAATCAGAGGGTTGCTACTATTTTTGGAAATAGGGAAACTGTTGGTACTCAAGTTATGCAACAAAGTGGGATTCAGTGTTTTAACTGCCGAGGTTTTGGGCATTTGGCTAGGGAACGCCGGCAGCCAAAGAGTGTTAAAAATTACGGTTATCATAAAGAAAAGATGTTGCTATGCAAGAAGATGGAAGCTGGGATCAAGTTATCAGCTGAGGAAGGAGAAATGCTTGACGACACAGACGATGAACTCTCCGACCAAGAACTCGAGGCACATTATTCATACATGGCAAAGATTCATGAGGTCCTTAACGTCACTGAAGATGATAATGGTCCTATCTTTGATACCGAGCAAATTGATAAGGTACAACATGATGATGAATATAATGTGTTTGGTGATACACATGAGCATAGTGATCTACCAACAACAATTATTGACACATGTATGATGGAAACGGTTGATAGTAATACCACACCCGATTCATTAGACGTGTGCAATAATGAGTTTGAGGATGATCAACATGCAAATGAGTATGATGATGAGGAGCGTGTCGCGCTTGCTAATTTAATTTCTAGTTTACAAAAAGATGTCAATGAAAATAGAAAGAGTCAAAAGCAATTAAAGAAGGCAAACACAGCGCTCACTCAAAACTTTGAAGAAAGAAAAGACGCTCTTATAAAATCTAGTGAGACCATTGATAGTTATAGGACTCAGCTTCTTCAAAGAGACAAAGAGCTTGAGGGGTACAAAATTCGCTTAATTAACGTTAAAAGGACGATTTTGAAAATAAATACAACAAAGCTCTTGCCTTGTTAACTAAAGAAAAACGTCAATTTAATGTTTTATTAAGTGATGAACATCAAAAAACGTACCTTGCCACAACAAAAGTAAACGAACATGAACAGAGGCTTTCTATGAATACCACCGATTCTGCTATAATTCTTGACGAAAAGAAAAAAGAGGTTGAAAAATTAAAACAAGATTTCAAACATAGACAAGGTAAAGATACTGAAAAAGTAACGGAACTCAAAGAACAAGTCGAATTTTTGAAAAAAGTTCTTTATAAAACGCATGACTCTATTCAGTCCGTAAGAATGATAGCGCCTCGGTCGTTTTTTAAGGGTTAAGCTAGTTTTGAAAGTCCCAAGTATCCCGAAAAATCTCAAGCTGTGAACCCGCACTTGATCGATCATGATTGCCCAGTAGTTAGGCTCGATAGTGAAGAGACGTCCCTTTGGGATGAGGAGAGTAGATCACCGATCAATAAAAATTTTGTGAAACCATATAATTATGCTTATGAAAACAGTCTTTATGGTCATTTCACTCCACAAAAACAGAAGCCTCGTGAGGAATTGTTTCTTGAAAGCAAACAACGAAGAATTAAATGGAAGAAATTTTTTGCTACTAAGAAATCAAATGTTTCTAAATACATTAACTATTTGCCTCTTGATGTTTCTAAATGCAAAAGTAGAAAAACACTTCGTATTCTTAAACATCTCATTAATAATGTTCGATCAATTGTTGAAAGCGATTTGAAAAAACGTGAAAATGATAAGTGGAAAAAAAAGATTCCTCACGATATAACTGTGCCTGTGAAAGAACTTTTAATACCAAATACGAAGATAATCAAAGAAAATGTTCTTGAGTTTGAAAAATTAATTCGGTCTGAAATGTTTGATGATTTGAAATATGTTGTGTTACTCTTCAATCATGTGCTGATATCGATGAATATTCTTATGTTGCATGCAAATATCTTGATAAGATCAAAGAGTGTGAACGGCTTGAAACTGAGCTTTCGAAACGTAAAGAAAATGTTGATAAAAAGGCTTTTGAGTTACTTCAACACAAAACTAATTTCCTTCAAAATCATTTTCATTCTCTTGAACTTGCTTTGCAAAAAGATATCGGAAGTTTTTCACATGATAATAAATTGCAAGAAAAACTTTTCAAAATGTGTCGAGAAATGAATGAAAAGAGTTTGGTAATTAAATACTTGAAAGCTCAGTTACAAGATAGAGAAATAGCGATAGCAGAGTTGAAGAAACTCGTTGCTAAGATGGGTGGGAAAATTGTGGAACCTAGCGTTAAGAAACCTATTGTAAGACAACCCAATGCGCACAAAGTCACTAAACCCTCTGTCTTGGGAAAACCATTTGTTTTCTCTAATTCTGCATTTGCAAAACCTGGGTTTGTCCCCAAGACGGTTGGGAAGGATAGGTTACAACATATTACTCCCAAAACACATACTCGATCACAAAGAATTAAGAATACAAATGTGATTAAACCAGGAATGTATAGATTGGCCACTAAACCCATACACAACAAAGAAAGTCAATCACCTCAGACTTCTAGAAACACTAATAGACGTGTGTCTGTTACTACAGGAGTAGTCCCCACTGCTAGTGTTAGCCGGCCTCACCTTAAGAGCACTCGAATGAATGAAAAGGTTTGGCAAAACAAAAGTCATGGGAAGATGAAGGAAGTAGAAGACCACCCTAGGAATTTCAATGTTTCTAAGAATAAAACATCTGTAATCGCGTTTAATGACGATTTGAATGATTCGACTTTGAATGCTTTGAATGTTAAGTTTGTTTGTGTGAAATGTGGAAAATGTGCCAATGTTAATCATGCTATGTGTGTTTCGAATAATCTCAAAGGCGTAGATACTAGAACTAAGAAGAAAATTGTGATGCCTATTAGTGCTAGAAAACCCACACGCAAAGTGAACCATTCCAGTGCAACCCCCCTAAGAAAAGTATTGCATCAGACTCCACCACTGAGAACCCTAGAAGCAGAATTAGAAAATTATATGAATCTGCTAGCAAGTCTTGGAAATGGTGGTTTGCTAATCAATGTCCTCCAGGATATAAATGGACGCCTAAGGTTAGGACATTAAATGTGACTTCGAGCGTTAGTGTGCCTTTTAGTGATGAAACTATAGAAACTAATGATTCGGATATCACAACTAACATGGAATCCATTTAGAAAATGCTCCATCGTGTTCTAATTCTTCTGTAGGTGATCGAAATAATTCTCTTCATACTGGACTCCGGATGCACGAAGCACATGACGGGGAATCTCAAGCTTCTAATTAACGTTGTGGAGAAGTTCCTGGGTACGGTCCGATTCGGAAATGATCAATTTTCACCGATCCTAGGATATGGAGACTTGGTTCAAGGGAATATCACAATCAAAAGGGTTTACTACGTCGAAGGGCTCAATCACAATCTTTTCTCGGTTGGTCAATTATGTGATGCGGATTTGGAGGTTGCTTTTAGAAAGAAGACATGTTTTGTTCGTGATTATGATGGGAATGACTTGCTTACCGGTTCACGGGGTACTGATCTCTACACTATTTCACTTCAAGACTCCAATTCTTTTACTCCAATATGTTTCATGGCTAAAGCTTCAATGATTCAAGCTTGGTTATGGCATCAACAATTATCTCATCTCAACTTTGATACCATCAACTTGCTTTCCAAGAAAGATATTGTGAGAGGCCTTCCAAACTTGAAATTCATCAAAGATCATCTTTGTTCTTCTTGTGAGCTTTGTAAATCTAAACGGAGTAGTTTTAAGACAAAGACTACCCCAAGCTCTAAAGGACGGTTAGATCTTCTTCATATAGATTTGTGTGTCCCCATGCGTGTTCAAAGCATCAATGGGAAGAAATAGTTATGGTCATTGTCATGACTACTCAAGGTACACGTGCACTTACCTCTTGAGGTCTAAGGATGAAACACCCGAAGTTCTCATTAACTTTCTTAAGCTGATACAACGTGGTCTTCAAGCTCAAGTAAAATGGTACGTACTGACAGAGGCACGAAATTCTTGAATTCAACTCTAAAGAATTATTTTTAAGCCGAAGGGATTGAACACGAAACATATATTGCTAGAACACCTGAACAAAACGGCGTTTTTGAAAGAAAAAACCGTACATTGGTTAAGGCTGCTCGAACATTATTATCCGCTTCAAAACTACCACTATTCTTTTGGCTGAAGCCGTGTCAACCGCATGTTACACACAAAACCGTTCCTTAATTATCCCAGACACGAAAAGACCCCATATCACATAATTCATGATCGCAAACCTTCACTCAAACACCTTTATGTTTTTGGATGTACGTGTTACATAATTCGAGATGCTGAAAATCTGGACAAGATGAAAGAGAAAGGTGATGCATGCATTCTAGTCGGATATGCAACTCAGTCTAAGGGATATATAGTTTACAACAAGAGAACAAAATTGATAGTCGAGACTATTCATGTCCGATTAGATGAATTACAAGAAATGGCGCTTGAACAAAACACTTTAATTCCTGATCTACAACGACAAACGACTTCTGTGCACAACCGCACGGAACTCGGAACTCAAGACCACAATTATGAACCGTCAAGTTCAAAGCTGGTTCAAGGAAATGTTTCAAGAGCATATATGACAGTCGAGACGACACTTGAAGAGTTGGAAATGTTATATGGACTAATGTTTGATGAATATTTCACGGGGGAGAAACATGTTGTATCAAAGTCTTCCACTGTCACTCATGATAAGAATGATGATACCGATCATTGTCAACAAAAGGATACAACTTCATCTACTTTAACACGGGTTGCTGCAGATTTACCTCCTCAGAATATCACTTCAACAATCGATTCTACAACATCCACAACTACTGCCATTGCTCCGGAGAACAGAAATCAAGCAGACAATGCATTATCTAACGATGACGATTTTCACAACCCATTCGGTACATCGGTACACAAAACTGGAGAGTCTTCTACTCGCCATGTTGATCCGTCAAATATGCATACGTTCTACCAACGACATCCGTCAACACATCATTGGACCCGAGATCATCTTTTGGTTCAGATAATTGGAAAACCTTCACAGCCCGTTCGTACAAGACGACAACTAGAAAGCGATGGAAATGTTTGTATGTTCGCACTCGCTGCGAGTACAGATGAATCGAAAAACATCAAAGAAGCCATGGCTGATCATGCTTGGATTAAGTCGATGACGGATGAACTTCAACAATTTGAAAGACTTAAGGTCTGGGAACTTGTTGACAGACCATACGATGTAACACCGTTAAATCTTCGATGGATCTGGAAAAACAAGATGGATGAAGAAAACACGATCACCAAGAATAAAGCTAGGCTAGTGGCTAAGGGGTATGGCCAGAAAGAGGGAATTGATTTTGACGAATCATTTGCACTAGTTGCTCGTATGGAAGTAGTCAAGATTTTCCTTGCTTATGCTGCACATAACGGATTCACTGTTTATCAAATGGACGTGAAGACATCATTTCTTAACGGTCCTTTGAAGGAAGAAGTTTATGTCACGCCGCCGGAAGGATTCGTTAATCCTCATTATCCTGACAAGGTGTATCGTCTCCAAAAAGCACTTTATGGACTCAAGCAAGCTCCAAGGGTGTGGTACGACGAGCTCTCAAATTTCTGGTATCCAAAGGTTTCTCAAAAGGTTCCATTGATCTAACTTTGTTCACTTATAAATATTGGGATGACATTTTGCTTGTGCAAATTTATGTTGATGACATTATTTTCAGGTCTACAAACCCAAAACTTTCAAAATGGTTTGAAAAAGTAATGCACATCAAATTTGAATGTCAATGATGGGCGAACTAAAATTCTTTCTAGGAATTCAAGTTCACCAATCCCCAAGTGGTATCTTTATCAACCAAGCTAAGTATTGTCAAGAGATAATAAAAAAGCATGGTATGACTTCATGTAACCCCGTTGAGATACCATTATCAACCACATCGCTAGATGCTGACTTCGAGGGAAATGCCATAGATCAAACGAGATATCGTTCCATGATCGGCTCCATCATGTACTTGACAGCAAGCAGACCTGATATTTCACATGCTACGTGTTATTGTGCATGATATCAAGCTCGAACCACTGAAAAGCACCTCAAGGAGGTTAAACGGATCTTTCGGTACCTCAATAATACCATTCATTTGGGACTCTAGTATCCGAGGGAAACCAATTTCTTTCTAACGGCCTATTCAGATTTTGATCATAGAGGGTGTCTTGATACACAAAAAAGTACTTCTAGTGGTGCACAATTTCTAGGTCAAGATAAGCTCATGGGATGGTCTTCCAAGAAGCAGGATTGCACGTCACTGTCATCAACTGAAGTAGAGTATGTGTCTCTATCTGCGTGTTGTGCTCAAGTTCTTTGGATGAGAACACAACTCACGGATTATGGCTTCCACGTTGATAAAGTACCTATGTACTGTGACTCAAAGTCCGCCATAGCCATCTCCTGCAATCCGGTACAACATTCCCGCACGAAGCACATCGATGTCACATATCACTTCATAAAGGAACAAGTTGAAAGAGGTATCGTTGAACTATACTTTGTTGGAACGGGTTACCAATTAGCCGATTTGTTTACGAAAGCTCTGTCGAAAGATAGGTTTGAGTACCTCGTTAGGCAAATTGGTATGAGATGTTTGACTCCAGCAGACCTATAGATTCTGGCAAAGGTGCCTGCTTGATTCATCTATCAAACATCTACTTGTACATATCTATGGAAAAGCAAAATACAAAAATATAAAACCTATAAAAGCAAAACACAAAATTAAAAATCTTTTAAAATCCAAAAGTATTCTTCTCGACATGTCTTTCAGTATCGATAATATGGACGTGCCTAGAAATGTTGCTCAATAACGACACGGATGTGTACATAAAGCTCGAATGAAAGTTGTAAATATTTTTCAAAACATGTCATTTCTATTTTTAATAAAGGAAAATGTCTATTTTGGATAATTTTTCCAACAACGGGTAGAGCAATCTATCTTGGGTTGATCTTGTCATAAAACATTCAACATTTTGAGCTCAACACAATGACTTGTAAACACTTTCAGATTGCAACCCGGATCTATATTCACGGGGGAGTGTACGCTTTAGTGCCCTTACCCTCAGCAAAAGAAGAGAAATCTTCTTACACTTGAGTGGATTCGTCAAGACATTCAACTTTTATGAACTCAAGTTTATGCTTTAGAAAAACTCTTCGCCAAAAAGAAATGAATTTTTTCAAAAAAGCGTTGAACACAATTTTTTCAAAAGTTTTACAATGATTATTCAAAATCTTTCAAAAATTGTGTGTTCAAAAATCTCCCATCCTCAAAAGTTTAATGTGGATCATATCCTCATAATGACAATACAATTGGATCAATTTTTTTGAGGGGGAGCTTTCCAAATTCATGCTAAGTTAGACACATTATTCTCCCGAAGATTTTCAAGACTATTTTTCGCGATATATTTTAATCAAATTTGGTATCTATAATATCAAAAGATTTTATATATTAGAGATAGGGGAGAAATATGATTAAAGTGTGATCTAAAGACTCAATCACTTTTACTCTTACCCACATGTGCGATATACTTTCGATTATCAATGCACATGTGAAGGGGGAGCATTTATGAAACGACAAAACTATCAAGGTGTTAAATGTTTTTCAAACACTTTGTTAGACTTTTGAAGTGGTTCTATGGTTACGATCTCATACCCACAACATCGTTAATTCATGACGTTATTGGTGTCAAAAGGGTAGTTAGGTTTAAGTCCTATGATCCAACCAAAACCGGAGGGATCTTCCCAAGGACAATCTAATAGATTATTAGAAGTCCTTAGGAAAGATGGAGTAGAATGTGAACGGAGCTGAATGCCAACTAAGTACTGACGCTAGCACTAGAACAATCACAACAAGGTGCTAGTAATGATGTCTTGGTAAGCATTGAAGGGGTTGAAGAATGAAAAAGAAATGTAAGGATAAAAGGTGTAAGGAAATTAACCCTCTATACAACTTAGGCAGAAACCGGGTCAACACATCATCAAGATTACACATCATGGACCCAGTGATGTAATGCACAACCCTTACCTAGCTACTCAGACTTCTCTTAAAAGAAGTTTGTTTTATTGTCACGGAGAACAACATGACTTCTATTGACTTTCTCACTCCGAGATAGTTGATATTGAATAGGTGACATATGCTCCATTCTCCGACCACTAAAAGCGCACAAATCGTGTCTAGAGCCAAGAGATCAATTAAATCTCGTTAGGACACATGGATGACAAACAAAAGAGTCCTACACTATATCCTTGCGATGTTGCTAGAACACTCAGAGTGATACTACTTAGTATTCACAATGATGAGTGGAAATCCTTCCAGTGTTAACATCAAACAGCACTGCGGTAGGTCATATGTAAGATTATTTACGAGTTAAACATGTGCAAAACTGAAAAGCAACAGTGGTTTGATTCTGAATTGATTCAAACTCGTTTCAGGTTTCTACGCAATATCTTTATGGTCTTGCCAGAACATTCAGAGTAATATTCATTAATCTTCACAATGATGAATGGAAATCCTGTTGGGAATTAATTTGATGAGACAAATCAAGAATAATGAAACAAGAAGGACTTATATGCAAATATCAAGCTTTACAAGAATATGGAGCCCTTTCATACAACAAGGAGGACTTATTAGCAAAAGATGGAGGGACTTCTAATGTAATTAAAGTTTTCTTGTAAGAAAAGTCTTGTATTCTAGTATATATAGAATACAATGACCGTAGGTTTTATTTATCCCATCATTCACAATGTAGTCTTAAAGTTGAGTCGTGTGTTCTAGACGTGTGTAACCTTGTAAACACGTCTAGGTTTGTTACTTGTAATCGTTTGAAGTTTAATACAAGTAAACGTTGGAAAAGAAACACCTTGTTCGTAATCATTGTTCTAATTCCGCTATGTTTATCATATGAACATTGATTATCCTAGTAAGCTTAATCGATCCGTGAATTAATGGTTTCCTCAATTGGTATCAGAGCGGGTGGCTCTCGATGCTAGGATCAACGAGGTGTTCGTTCTTAGTGAAAAAGAAGAAAATCCCGTATAGGGTTTTTATGCAGTTTGTGTGCGCAGCAGTAGTACGAAGAGCATAACTTTTTATTGAACCGTTGGATCGCCACGAAATTTTGTGTGTGTGTTCTACACACATATATCTAGATATCCACCGGAGGGATTGTCGAGATCTATCCCCAAGAAAAAGTTATTAACCGTCGAAGTCAGCAGGGGTCATATGCTGTTTTCTGTGAACAGTAATAGTAAAAACGCGATTTCTCCTTCGTTAACCGTTGGATCGTCGTGAAATTCGATCTGTATGTTCTTGACACTTATGTCTAGGATCTCACCGAAGGGATCTTCGATCCGAGCATTTATGAAGAAGTTATTCGCTGTCGAAGTTCACTGCAGTTTATGGATTTTCACATGAAATAATGATTTAGGGTTTATAAAACCCTAGATCAATTAGCCGCTGATGGGAGTTATTTTGGCGCTGATAGATCTTAGTGTCAGTGGATGTCATTGATGCTGACAAGGCATGGATGAGACGCTGATGACCAGGCGCTGACAGGTTTAAAGATGGCGCTGACAAGTTATATGTAGGCGCTGACAGAAATACATGTGTTGTCCGAGATATGGTTTTTCAAACGCTGACAAGTGTTGTCAGATATTGGACAACACACACTGATAAGATCTTGGACAGTGAAGGATATTGGACGACAAAGGATTCGCTGCTGTTTGGTATTTTGGTTACGTTTTTGCACACAAAACGAGGTATTTACACACGAAGGTACATGGGATCTCCGTTTCTATACAGAATATCAAATTGATATTTATGGCTCGGATATTTTTTATAAAGTCGTATATGATTAAGGGGAAGAGTTCTTATGGTAAGTTTGATGTTGAAGTTAGTTTTCACAAATTTGTTTTTCTTATTTAGGTGAGCAATACACCTTGTCTCTGTACTAAATATATTGTTACAGCGTACGACTGGCTCATAGTCGTGAAGGTTACCAGTTCCCATGTAACAAAAACTGTGGTGAGCAATACACCTTGTCATTGGACTAAATATATTGTTATAGCATACGATTGGCTCATAGTCGTGAAGGTTACCAGTACCCATGTAATAAAAACTGATGGGTGAGCAATACACCTTTATCATTGGATCTAAATATATTGTTATAGCTAACAACTGGCTTATAGTTGTGCGGTTTTTGTTGGTTTCAGTTCCCGTTCGTACCAATAAACTGAGCCTCCTTTTGCAGTGAAAGAGTTGCATTTTTCTCTAGTCGTTTCGACAACTAGGGGAAGAGTTTATCAACTAGTGAGCAATTGGGTGAAAGAAATACAAAGTTTGGGTTATTCTGCTTCTACATCAAAATTATTGTACTTATTTTTCTTCAAGATCATTACATAGAGCTACTTTTGGAGAATTTTCAAGATTGCATACTTTCACATATTCCCTATTGATGTGTCAAAAAGGGGAAGAATATGTGCTATTCTAGCGTCAACCTCAAACAGCGTTACGGTAGGTGACTTGCGAGATTCTTATGAATCAAGCTTGTGTCAACTGGAAAGCAACAATGGTAAGATTCTTTATGAATCAAACTTGTTCCAGGAATTTGAATTGACGACTTTAATCAAGCGAATATATATCCAATTGATCCACTCTTTATGTTCGCATTCTTGCTTTGAGACGGTCGAGTAAAGAGAACGGCTAGTATAGCGCGAAACCCTGTCAAGGAGATTCTTAGTGAATCTATCTAATCACAGGTATGATATTTAATATCGTATAACGGTCTTCACCGACCGGAGGTAAAACGCTACCGATTTAGGACGAATGTCAATGCCATTTAGTCCGTGTCTATGTTTTGTCTCAAGAAGGTGGCGTTATGGTGTACTAAGCAAAGTCAAAGATTCAAATCCACATACTCATGCCTAAAGACATATTCAACAATTAATAGTGTGAGCATGTGGATGAAGACACAATAACGTAAGATGGCAAAGACAAGTCAAGGATGATTTGAAGATCTCATGATTAAAGACAAAGTCGTAAGACAACGACAAAGGCTCAAAGATCACAACATGAAGGAACAAGACTACTATTACACGTTCAAGATTCATTTATGGCGAGATTAGTAATCTCTACAAATCTCCAAATGACAAAGGGTAATGACCTCTCATTGGGGGAGATTGTTAGCCTCAAAATATTGAGTCAAACAAGAATGTTCGGTCATATGTTTATTATGTATCGTATTTTAGAACGTTGTAATAGGTAGTAGGTTAGTCGTGTTTTACGAGCTTAACTTGAAGCTAAAGTTCATTCATAAGTAACTAAATCCTAAAAGGAAAGCCCGACCCATTAATATATAGCCCATACAAGCCCGCATGTGGGTGGACTATATATACCCTCCTCCTAGCATGTTAGGAGGAGGTTGGCTCATTTGTATTCACTCTCTCTAATCTAACATTCACCAAGTTTCCAACCATTCTCTCTCTTTTCGCTCTCTACTTTCTCTCTCTAGAATTCATCTATCTTCTATCTATTTTTCTTGTTTAATCATCATATATTTATGGGACAACAGTACTCTATGAAGATGGACATGGCTTTTGTGTTCCAAGAATATAGTTATAAATGGAATTTTAAAATATTTGACTACAAAATTTACCTGAGCTAAAACTAATGTGCACGCAGACTGTGGATACTTCTTTTAGGCTACTAATTTGACTGCTGCATTAGTTATATCAAGACAGTTTTAGTCATGGTTGTTTGGGTTAACTGTTTGACTGCAACAATGATCAGCCTATGTTCTACAGGCGGGTCGGTAGGTCAGTAACGACATTGAGCCAGGAAAGAACTAAGGTAGAAACATAATTTACTCAATATACGTTGACTTAACCATTAATTAGCTCACTGCTAAAAGAAACATAATTATTAATTAGTTTATTGCAGATCAAAAAAATATTTGCAGTAGCTAAGATTTATTGCCATCCACAAGACTATTCCAAAATCCACTTCATCGATGTGGCGTGCTTTTCATGACATTACAATTAGTATAAATGATTCAATGCCTCTTAAATGAAGGCAATCAACTGCTTGGATTGGACTGAGGCTAGTATAGTAGTATCTTGTAAAAGCATAAACACTATATGTCAATTGTTTTTTTTAGTTTAGTTATATTGGTTTAATCCTAAATCATTATTTTGATGTTTAATCTTGATTTTTGGCAAGTCAAACATATTTCTATTTATTAAATCAGTCATTTTTTATGACTTAATGACGAAGAGTTATTGGCATCTAGGCAGAAATTTTCAAGCAATCAAGTTTTGTATCATTTGCCATTGCTATGATTTACTCTAGCCATTATTTCGTTTGATTATTTTTCATTCAGCAGAAAGTCACACAGAAGGTTAGAATGATAACTTTTCATTATTCAAACAGTTTTGAAACCGTCATTTTTTATTGAAAATCATGTCCAGGAATAACCATTAATTTTTTCTGATCTAACCTCAATGCCATCAACTAAAAATCACACGATGCCTCTTCTTATTCCATATAAGATGCACAACTTCAATATATCCCATATGTAGTTTCTTTTCAATTTATATTCCTAAGTATATGTATGATACATATGTTACTGAATATTATAAACTTATGAGGGTGTGTGTTAAATGGCAGGGTTGTGCATCCTCCATTGACAAGAATGATAGCATATGGTAATGTTCCACAACCACATTCAGTTTTGTATTATTCTCAAAGAACTACTCAAGGTGGTCTGCTTAATTACGAAGCATCTAGGGTTTCTAACCTTGCTCATAGGTAAGTGTCTAAAGACTAAGATTATGACGACAAAACTGTCAAAAGATGTGTAAAGCTACAGCGTTTATCTTGGGTGGCTTTCACCAACTTCAAGAAAAATGAAAAGGAACAGACGATAGGCATCGGTTTTGTCATTATTTCCAGGTTTCATGTTGCTTATAATACTTATAATTTTCTGATTGTATATTCTTCCGTTATTGCTGCTTTTGGGTTAATAAATGTTCAGCTTGCCGTAACTTGGTTTCAAGGACCAGGTATGTGGTTTACTTTCAGTTTTTTATTCTACTTTACTATATGATACTGATATTACAAAAACCGCAACTTGAGGGTCCATCTTCAACATCATCTTCTGCTGGAAGATTTATCAAGAAATCTGCAACAATGGTGCCTGAATCAGATATTCTCGATACTAAACATCAAACTGCTCAGAATTATTGGTTGTTGACAAACTTTCTCCCGTAATGAACTTTGGCACTTCACCATTGCAGAGGTAATCGTCTTATAATGATGATGTTCCCCAGCCTTTGCGTAACCGAAGAATGTACTCGGTGAAGGTTGATTCTGGAGTTCCAATAATCACACCCGACAACTTAACTCTTCACACACTTGAATGAGAAATTTAGTGCAGCATTAGAACAACAGTAGTCTTGACGTTTATGGTTTGTTATAGGTGACTCCAGGTGAACATGTTTTTTTGCTCAGCTGAAGGACGATCATCAGCTCAAGAAACATCCCACTGAGTTTTATGTCGATAAATAGTGGCAACCCTTAGATAAGGTTATATGAGAGATTTGAAGTGCGGAGACATACTTCAGCTAAAGAGAAAAGGCACATTTAGGTGTGATGTTCCTTCCATCACACTTTCCACTGCATATGGGATTCTTCGATTAAGAAGGCTGGGTGCCTGGGTGTACTCTGAAACGTGTTGATGTGTCCCTTTCTTTGCAATCGACCCCAGGTGTAACCATGATTGGTTTCAAAAGAATACCTCAAACATCACATTGTTTTCGACTAGGTAGAAGAAAACCTTAGCCCATTCCTTTTGTGCAACCTCAAATGTCGTGTCAACACTATGACTAACAATACATCCGACAAAGTTATAGAGAATGAGATCATAAAGCTTAAAATATATTTATAGTGCAGTGAGTTTGTAAGTATGCATTAAAAAATCATGTTCATAATGATTCTATGTAGAAATGCACTGTAATTGTTACTTTATTGAATCAACATTTCATTCCAAGACTCGTCTCTCATTGTGGTCACTGGTTTTCACATATTCTAATAAAACAGTGAGATCAAATTAAATATGAGGTAGAAATGTGTTAATATTTTTTTAAAAAAATTTTGTTCACGGTAGTATACAAATTTACAGTAGTTATATTTATCCCAATAAGTTAGCTCCAAGAGATAGCAGGATTGTTTTTTGTTAAATTATTAGAAAATGAAAATTGTGTTAAATATGTGTATAGAAACCATATCACTTCATCAATAATAACTTACACATAAATGATTTCCCTCGTGAGCGTTTGTTCCAGGTTTACAACCCTGCCACCCCTCCAAAAAAGCCATGGGTGGTACCTAATAAAATTTAGAAAAAACTTCAAGAATAGTCCCTATCGTTTGCACTGAACATCAACTTTAGTCCCTATCTCAAAATAACTGCACCAGTCGTCCCTATCGTTTACAAATTGAATCAAAAACCGTCCCTATCTTGGATGAGAGTTAGTTTTTCTCGTTAAGTGGTAAAAGGGGAGGGGTATTTTGGTCCTTTACATACGATAGAGACTATTATTAAAAAAAATTATTTCTTTTAATTATTTTTCTTTTTCTTGTCTTTCTCTCTCCCTCTCTCACATCTCCAAACCACCACCAAAGCTTCAAACCACCACCATGATCTGCTCAATTCCAATCACATCACAATAAAAAAACCCAGATCCATATACGAAAAGTGGTGGATTCTGAATTTATTGTTCAAAAAAACATTGTTCAACAATATGTGTTTAAAAAACTGCTAGTGAATATGCAGTTTTTGGAGGAGAGGATGTACACTGCTTGAACAAAACTCAGTTAACCACCCCCACTTATATCTTATCCAAAAAAATACAAAACCGACGATCCACCCACATAACTTATCATCACCACCGGTTCACAAAGTCAGATACAAAAACCTTATACAAAAAAGGCACCAAACCATCTTTATATCCACAACCAAATCTTATATTCATTCACAAAAACACCATAAACACATGTATGAAAAATGTATATCAAGATCCAAAGACCAGATCTCGCATCAAACTCATGAAACCCAGATCTAAAATCATCATCACACGAACAATAAATCCTTGCAAACTAAGGTTGAAAGCTATAACCACTTGTAAACGATGGAGGGTTGAGTGTTTGTTACGTGAGCTTGGGTTGGTTCATGTTCGTGATAGTTTTGTTGGAGATGAAGATGATCATGGAATATCTGGTGGAGAGAGGAAACGGGTGTCAATTGGTGTCGATATGATTCCTGATCCTCCCATTCTACTCCTTGATGAGCCTACATCAGGGTTAGATAGTACCTCGGCTCTTCAAGTGATTGAGCTACTGTCAAACATGGCAAGATCAAAGCAACGAGCTATCATTCTATCAATCCATCAACCGAGTTATCGGGTACTATCATTGTACTAATGGCCAGCTCGTTGGTTCTCTTCTTGAGTGTGGTTTCACCCGATTTCATATATCCGGTAACTCACTTATCTCTACGGTTGTAAATTTTTCCTTTTTTCAGGTTACTTTATACCGAAAGAAGTGATACCAAAATACTGGATGTTTATGTATTATGTGTCGCTGTATCGATACCCTTTGGGCTCATGGTTGGTTAACGAGTATTGGGACAGGAGGGAGGTTTGTTTCTCGGGTGAGGGTCCTGGTTCGACATGTTTGGTTACTGGGAATGATATATTGAAGGGTAGAGGGCTTGAATGAGATACTAGATGGATGAATATAGGGATCATGTTTGGTTTCTTTGTGTTTTATAGGATACTGTGTTGGATCATTCTTGCAAGAAAGGTCTCTAGGAAAACAATATGAATATTTTTTATTATGATGGGATTGGAATTGAGCTGATAATGATGGTGGTTTGGAGATGTGAGAGAAGGAGAGAGAAAGATAAGAAAAAGAAAAATAATTAAAAGCAAAAAAAAATTCAAAAATAGTCCCTATCGTATGTAAAGGACCAAAGTACCCCTCCCCTTTTACCACTTAATGAGCAAAACTAACTCTCATCCAAAATAGGGACGATTTTTGATCTAATTTGTAAACGATAGGGACGACTGGTGCAGTTATTTTGAGATAGGGACTAAAGTTGATGTTCAGTGCAAACGATAGGGACTATTCCTGAAATTTTTTCTAAAATTTAAGTAGGAGTCAGCTCGGTATTAATCCTGTCTCGATCTTTTCTCGATCTAAAAATTTTATATACCGATCCGCACCAAAGAAGATTTGGATATCGGTAGGTACGGGTATCGGTACCGGTACCGGGAAATCGGGATTTCTCCTTTTTATTTTGAGAATTTCTCGATTTGGTACCGAACTCGTACCGAATTATTAGTCCTAAATTCTTTTCACCTTAATTCGTAGTCACGGTACCGTACCGAACGGGATTGGATACCGGGAATTGGTACGATTCAGGTTCGAATTCGAGAGTTGAGTGAAAATGCTCATCCGTTTTTTATTTTATTGATCTTTTTTATTTATATAATATCGTATATATTATAAAGCGGGAATCTAAAAGTACGGATAAGTTATAAACTTTAAAAGGTAAAAAAAAGTCTTAAATAGTTATAAATACGAAACAGAAACTGAAAAAAATGCGTTGTACTGTAAAATTTGATTAAAAATACGAAACATATATAAATACATAAACTACTAAAAATACGAAACATAAACTGATAAAAATTTACGTTATATTGTAAACCGGGGGACAATGGCATAAACAAACTCAGTAAGATATTTAAGCGAAGAAGCTCACTCCTAACCTGATCATAATCGTATCATTTAAGTAATAATAAGTTTTAAAAACTCATTAATAAGTTTACAAAAAGTCACTACCATTTTATTAAAGGTTATAAAAAATCGAACAATTTTCTCAAAAAACATCCTTCGATTCGTAAATCGTTTAGTAAACGTAACACAAAAACAAAATATTAATCTCAAAATAAAAAACAAACCAACAAATACAAAAAAAACGTGTATAAAAAAAAGAAACAAAACAACTCCGCTGGGTGGCCTGAGCATAAAAAAACCGTGAAAAACAAACACAACTATCAACACACACAACTAACACACAAACCTACACTTAAAAAAGATTAATGAAACAAACCCGCCCGTTGGACGGGTTACGCTATATATATATATATATATATATATATATATATATATATATATATATATATATATATATATATATATATATATATATATATATATATACATATATATTTTGGTAAAAGGGTAACATGACCCCGGTAAATAGAACCAAAAAAAGCGTTGAAGTACAAGGAATGTGGCTGAAATACCACATTAACCGCAAGCTACAGGCAGCTTGTTAAACAAAATGTTTATGACAGGCCATAAACATTAACTAGTCTAGAATACTGGAAATATATAAACTAGACAAAAACCAAGACGATAACATAAAGTTACGAGGAAAATAATAAAATATCAACATGGGATCAGCCAGTTGGAGTGCTTGCCCCAATATGAGTATTGAGAAGATTCACCGATTCATCAAAGACGACCTCGACTCCCTCCTCCTCCTCATTATCTTCCTTGCTTACTTGAGCCCCTTCGTCAATACCAGGCATGGACAAAGATGAAAATTTATTAGATGTAGGAACACTGCTCGTTTGAGCTTTAGCCTGCTAGACTGCTACAACTGACCAGATTTAGTATTCAACTTACTACTATTATCAGCACTCGTGCTTGTAGTATCCAAGTGAGTTTTTGGGCGAAAAACAACCGTCTTACCTGCTTGGAAACCCTTGCTCAATGGAACACCTCTTGGAACTTGATTCCCTAAATTACCTTTGTACTTCTTCCTCTTACTTTGCACTTGTTGGAACCCATCATTATCAACATGAGTTGTCACTTTTTCAACCGTTATAGGTTTAACATTTTTCGGACAAGAATCAACGGAATGACCAAAAATATTACAAGTATGACATCTAGGCGGTTTCCATTCGTATTCAACTCGAATTAACTCCTTAGTACAACTAGAGCCTTCAAGATCAGGGACACCAATAGTAACGTTATCTATAAACTCCGAATCAGCATTCATCTCAATAAGACAACGAGCAAAACTACAACGACCCCAAGACTCTTTGCACATATTATCAGTATAATTATCCATCATAATAAGCTTACCAAGAAACGAAGCAATTAAACTTATACCTTCCTCTTCAAATACCTGTAGCGGGACATCATGAAACTTAACCCATACCGGAATACGAGTTAGTTCCTCCTTTAGAAGATTCGTTTTCATAGTCCATTTCTTAAGAAAAATTGGTGAATTACGAACCATCCACGGACCACCTTCCAGAACCGCATTAAGACCCTCACTAGATCCAAATTGAAAAAAGAAAAAACCTTTCTCATTCATCATGATACGCTTAAGACCATGTTTTGCCCAGTTATTCTTAGCAAAATACTCAACCACAGGGAATGCAATCCTTTTACCAAGAAAGTAACCATATAAAGTGTTATAGTAGCGAGCATTTACTGTTTCAACAACCTTCCTAGGAATAGAGATATTAACCCCTTCATAGACATTTTCAGAATTAAACGAAGAAGAGACTGCATTAATACCTCCATTAGTAGACGTAACCTTATCACCTTCAAATCTACAAAGTAACTTCAGAATTTCTTTAGCACGATCAGATAAGATCAATTCCCACAAAGGATGTTTCTTCATTATTAATTCATGCATAAATTCACCCGCGTCACCAACCGTGCGAATCGTTACACCAAATAATTTCAAAACCGCATGTAGATTACACGGTTGCAAACCATTAATGGTTGCAGCCTTAGCTGCAAGGTCTGTTTCCTTAGCCATTTGTGCAGAGTGCACACTCGAACCACCTGAACTGAGTGAAGAAGTGCTGCTAGTTAAATTCTTATGGCGTTCACACAAAACTTCATAATAACGCATATTGGTCTCCTTAGGTAAAGTAGACCATTTAGGAAATTTGTTTGCCTTCACACCATTTGCAAACACTTCAATATCACGCACAGTATTCAAAGGAATAGAAAACAAATTAGATATCTCCTCTAGCGTTACTAAAACCTCAAGAGTAGACACCTTAACCACATCCATCCAACATGTAAACAATGGCTTATCACTTTCATTGCTCGAATCCATGTTCAATCAAACACAGCCCTAACCACGAAAAAGAACCCCTAAACAAACAGTAACTTTTTTTTTGATCGTAAAAACACTAAACCCAGAATCAATCAAAACGACCACTAGAAAAAAAACAAAAGAAAACAACAAAAAAGACGAATGTTACGATTTAGCAAAACGACACCCAAGCAATAAATTGCGAAAACCCTAGGAATATCTTAGTCAGCCGTCCAAACAAGTCAGCCGACAAGATAAATACTAATAAGGTCAGCCGCCAAAAGGTGTAAGGGTCAGCCGTCAAAAGGAATGTAAACAAGAACAATTTAATGAGCAAATTAAATGATTGATGACAATTTGGATAAGTAAATGTCAGCCGACCAAAGCTAATAAAGAATCCAATGTCAGCCGACCAACCCCAATACTAAATTGCAATCAGAAACCCTAAATGCGATGACACGTAACCGAAACAAATACCAATCGTGTAGGACACAAGTGGACACACGAACAAACACAACACGATACCAACCTATAATTAAAAAACAAAACGCAAGAACAATGCAGCCTAAAAATAAACAGATCGATTAACAAGAGCTGTTTTTTTCCGGCCACCATTGTTATTTTTAGGGTTTTTTGTAATTATAAAGTTATAATATATATATATATATATATATATATATATATATATATATATATATATATATACACATACATACTAGCGTCGTACCCGCCGAACGGGCGGGGTTGTTTCTTTTGTTGTTCCGTAGGGTTTATGGTTTGTGCGTTTTTAGTTTATTAAATTCGTAATTTAACTTTTAGTATATTTTAGTTATAGTTTACGCTTAATTAATATTAAATATATGTAAAAAATAGATATTTTTGAAAAAAAAATAAAATTCAATCAGAATTTTTGAAAAAAACTTCAATGTTTTTAAAATTTAAACACTTTACCATTAAAATTTAAACACTTTACCCTTAAAAATACCCGACCCGTTTAATCATTTTGTTTCAAAAATATATTTTATTTTTTTGGGAAAAAACGGATATGTCTTGTTCGTTTTCACGTACTATCGACAAAAACTTTGGTATTGTATTTTTATTATTATGTAATTTTTTTATTATTGTAATGTTTTGAACTTTTTTGTATGAAACTTAGTTTAAGTAAAATAAAATTGATTATTTTAAAAAAAATAACTTTGCCACTTTGTACCATGTATTAAGTATTTAACGTAAATTTAAAGTTTTTATAAATGTTTAATTTAATCCCTAACAAAGGATAAATAATTTTTATATGTAAAAAGCACTCTTGCACCAATATTTACGCTCATATTAGCCTTTATTCGCCTCAAATCTTCTGGTTGCATCTTCGTCCTCGTCCTCATCTTGCAGCTGAATAGCATCGCAAGAGCAGATAAGGAGATGGTCGAATATGTGTTATGAGATTACGCGTTTTAAAAGAATTAAATCTTTGTTTAACATATTGATTGTACTTATTTAATATAAACTTTATGTGAAATTCATTAAAACCAAATTCTTTTTCTTACGAAAAATTTCAAAGGACAAAGATCTTACACGTACACATTATGTTCTGTTTTTAGAGTCTTGTAATTATAGTTGCAACCAAATTATGTTCTGTTTCGGTTATAGCCAAATTATATTTGCTCAATCAACGCGGTCATTTTATAAATCTTTTCTAAGAGTACGTTTGTGTGCTAGTTTTTTATTTTACAGTTATGGATTGGTTTTCTGCTTGTTTTGAGCCTAGGTCATTCAGTGATCGCATTTTGTTTTTTATTTACCCAATAATCCTATTGTTGTTTTGTTTTGTATTTTGGTGGTTTTTTAGTGTTTGGTGTGCTTTTTTTTTACTTTGTTTTTTGTTTATAATATTTTTTTAAAATATTAATTTTTATTTGGTTTTATTTTTTATTTTATTTCTAAACATTTTTTTTAACTTTATATTTAAGAGTAGTATATAAACTTCAAGAAACTAAACTATTATTTTTATACGTGAACTATAATTTTGGGACGAATGAAAAATAAAATATGGACAATAATTTTGGAACAAATGAAAAAAGAAACGTGGACAATAATTTAAGACGGATTTAGTACAAATAAGTTGACCACAATCAGAAAGTATATGTTTTTAGTTTAAATGCGAAATTTGTACATGAGTTCATTGTTGGTTTTGTGTAAATAACTATAACGAATATGAATAAGTGATTATTATATTATAAAAACTCAAATATGTTTATTAAGTTAAAAAAATCAAATATGAATTTAATTTATTAAAGGCACTCAAATGTGAATATTATTTGTAAAAGATTACAAAAAAATGAACATTAAACTTTCTACATTTAAAACAATAAACTTGTTGGGAATAAATATAAGAGTATAAGTTGCCCCTGCTAGTTGGTCAGAGTTTCCCCTGCTAGAGTAAGTTCCCCCTACTAAATAACAAAGGCTGGGGGATTGGTGCCCCTGCTGAAAGTCAAAGACCCTGCTACTAGATAAACTCGGAAGAGATTATGACGCGTTTCAGTTACTACTCCAAGATAGTTTCCTAGTTTGTTAGTAGTGATCTTCTACGTGGGTTCTTGTACTATAAAAGGACTCACTAGGTTGTCATGTAAAACACATCTTTCACTGTTCATTTCATTTCGTACTTTAAGGTTTTGTAACCCTACTACCACTATTGGGTATTCGTATATCTATGATATATTAAAGTTCAACATTTGATTTAAACATTTGTTCTTGTGCTAAACATTATATTCCGCATCTTATTTGGTTACTTTGTGTTGCAAAGTTTCTTTAGTGTTAGATTGAATTTACTCTTTCTATCACAACCCTTAAACAAGCTAAGGTTTAAGATCTAAGTTTGGGATCAACAAGTGGTATCAGAGCTTGTTGAGAAACTTTGATTAAACCAAGAACAAAACATCTCTCTCAACCAACACCAACCATGTCTTCAGATTCTCATCCATCCTCAAACAACAATGCTCTCAAACTTCCCATTCTGGATCCTGAAAACTTTGAAATATGGGAATTTAGAATTCAACAATATCTTAAGATGGAACATTATGTCCTATGGGAGGTCATAGAATTTGGTGATCAATTCACCAAAACAGTACCAGTTGAAGATAAGAACAAAGACAAGACAGAAATTGGTAAAAGCTCCAAAGGTGATAAAACCAAGTCTGCTGCTGTTGTAGACAAAGAGATTCAGGCAAGAAGGCATGATGTCAGGGCTCACAACTCTTTTCTATTGGCTTTACCTGATAGACATCAGTTAAGGTTCAGAAAATACAAAACTGCTAAAGAGCTTTAGGAAGCGATTGGTAAAACGTTTGGAGGGAATGAAGCTACTAAGAAGAAGAAAAAGAATCAGATGATAGACCAGTTTGCTTCCTTTAAGGCAAATGGTAATGAAGCAATAGGTGCCATTTACAATAGGCTCCAAGATCTGGTTGCTCAACTAGAATTCTTTGACATAGAGGTGTCAAGATAACAGGTGAAAGCAAGATTCCTCAACAGTTTTCAGAAAGAATGGTTTGTCTACAAATCCATTTGGCACAACAGAGATGACATTGATGACAAGAAAATTGATGACATCTACAACAACCTGAAGGTTTTTGAGCCTGTGGTCAATGAGATGAAGACATCAGGAACCATTCCCACTAATTCAAGTGGAATTGCTGATTCCACTGCCAACATGGCATTTACATCCCACAACAGTGGGATCTCTAAAAGCAGTGGGATTGAAGTTTCCCCAGCTAACCATTCCCCTGCTGCAAGGTCTGGACTATCTTATGATGAAGAAAGGCCCGCAACCTTCAGTCTTGATACTGCTTGTGCTTTCATAGCATCTCAAGGATCTCAGGGATCTACTGTGTTACATGAAGATCTGAGTCAAATAAGCAAGCAAGGACTGGAGGAGATGGACATTAAGTGGAACATGGCTTTACTCAGCATGAGAGCCAACATATTTTACAAGAGGTATGGGAAGAAGATTTCTATCAATCCTTATTATGTAGCTGGATTTGACAAAACAAAGGTGAAATGCTACAACTGTGGCAAGAAAGGCCATTTTGCTAGGGAATTCAGAGGGCCAAATAATAGAAGCAACTATAGGAAGGAAAGCAGGGATGATGATTTTGGTGTTAAGGCTATGGTAGCCATGTAGGGGATAGATGGAGCAGATGGATGGGACTAGAGTGCTATGACAGAGAGTGTTGAAAGAAATCAAGCATTAGTTGCTGAGGAAAAAGAGGAAGATTTTGCTCTTATGGCCATGTCAAGCTCTAGTTGAGACAATGAGGTATATGATGATTCATATTATACTAAAGCTTGTAGAAACAATACTGAGTCATTGAATGATCAAATAAGAAAGATAAAAGTTGATTATATAAATTGTGATAATGATCTTGATAACTACAAACGTGCTTTAGAACAGCTAGAGTCCACCATAAGAGAGTATAAACAAAGAGAAAATGATTACAGAGATCATATTGTCGTTTTAGAGAGAGATGCTAAAGAAAATAATGATTCCATTAAGGAATTAACTGCTGAATTAGAAGTTTTTAGATCTAATAAGAAGATAGATGAACAAACTGTTGAAAATTTTGGAAAAGCTTCTAAAGATTTAACAAAAGCAGTTGAAATTGGGCAGTTTCCTAGGGATAAAACAGGTTTTGGTGTCAAAAATGAGCAAGCTACCATACCACCACCACCTGCCAATATACATGCACCATTTCCTAGAAAAGATTTGTCTTGGACTGGTCCCTCTTATTTCAAAAAGCAGGAAGATATTAAATTTGACTTAAATGCATACATACATAATAATCTAGAAACAGAAGACCCACTAGTTAAAACCAGTACTGTTAGGGACTTTGAAAAGGAACAAATTTTTTTAAAACAGTGGAAAATAGATAACCTTGTTCTCTTTTCAAGAGAAGGACTTTTTGGAAGTGATTCAAGTTCTAAGAGTAGTTCACCCAAATTTAAATCAGGATCAAAGCCCTCTAAGTCTACTGTTAAATATGTTGGTATGTATAGGTCTGTTAGAGGTAATCAGAGAAATTGGAATGACCAAAAGTCTCCTCAATTAGGAGAGGACTTTGTGATAAACACCAAACCTTGTTTCACCTGTGGCAGTTTTGATCACAATTATCAAGACTGTCAGGCACCAATGGAAGTGGTGGCTGCAAATCCTTTAAAGGATATGCAACCAAATTCCATTCTTCTGAATGCAGGGGCAAAATCCTTTTCCCCTGGTAAGTATGTTGCCCCTGGTTTGAGAAACAAGGTATCTGATAAGTATGTAGTTCCTGCTCTAAGAAAGGTGAATGATGCATGTCCCAAGTCTAGCTCTTACATGACCAAACCAGCACCTCATACTGCATATAAATCTGTCTATAGACCCTACCAGCACACCAATAGAGGCCAAAACAAAAGATGGATTCCCTCGGCTAAGCATAGGGATTCCCCTGCTAAGTCTAGGGTATCCCCTGCTAGCTAAGTTGTGCCCTCTAGAAACATGGGCAGATTGGGTGATTTAATAGTTTTTGCATATGTGTACTCGTTCGCTCTCGGTATCGATTCGAATTGATCACGGTTTAGGGTGGAATTATTGGTGTTGGTCACTAAAAGGGGAAGCTTTTGATTATCTAAGTCTATAAACGTTAAAGCTATTAAACATAAAAATAAAAGAAGGATGTATAACCTTGAGTGCTTTTACAGAATGAATGATGCACAGTAGAACTTGGTGAAAGAAACTAAAAGTGATTATCTATTTTAAAATAAAAGTGAAAATGTAAATGCCGTTGAGTAAAAATGAAAGCTTTAAAAGTTAAACTAAAAATTAAGACTTAAAAATAAATGACGAAAAATTAAAACTTTAAAATTAAATTTGAAACTTAAAACTTTATAAAAATGTAAACTTTATAAAACCGTAAACTTGAAAATTAAGCAAAGATAAAAGAATTAAAATAATACTTAAGAAAAAAGGGCGGGAAATATTAAATTTTGAAAAATTAATTCGGGAAACTAAACTGAACATAGGTCGGAATCCAGATCCATTACTCAATCCGGAATACTTGTCCTACACACAATCCGGAATAACTAATCCCTACTCAATTCGGAATAAGAGAGAACCACACCTAATCCGGAATCCTTGAGTTGCACGTAGTTCGGAATGTGTTATCTTCACGTAATCCGGAATGTTGGTTCAACATGTAATCCGGAATCCACACTTCTACACTTAATTCGGAATTCACCCAAAGCTCCTAATTCGGAATCCAGTTTCAGAACCTAATCTGGAATCTTCACTCTTGCTTGTAATCCGGAATCTGTGTCCAATACGTAATTCGGAATATAGGATTAGCACACAATCCGGATTGTTAGTCAAGTACATAATTCGGAATTCTAGAAATCAACCTAAGTCAGAATGAATCTTTGTTTTAGAGGGAAAATAAAGGCTAAGTCGGAATAAAGATTTGCAACTAGTTCGGGATACTAGGGTTTGCACATAAGTCGGAATAATGGGGTTTTGAAATTCCGAATTAAACCAAAATAAGCAAAAATTAATTAATCACTTACCAAAACTTGAACCAAATCAAATTTTAGAAAAAGCTAATAAGACACAATTTTTAAAAACTTTTAAAATCACTAAATAATCAAATTATTTAAAATCAACTTTTTATAAAATTAAACTATTAAAACACTTATTTAAAAACTAGAAAAGCATAAAAATTAAGCAATGAGCACAATAATCTAAAAATCTCAAACACACTAAATCAATAAGCACAATCCAATAAGCAAATCAATCACATATTCAAAAAGATTAAACCAACTACATGATTAATAAAGCAAAATAATTGATTATGATTAAGAAAGGTAGAATGAGAATTAACCAAAAAGCTTGATTAGATTCAAGATTAAGATTCAAATTACAAGATTAAGATAAAAGATTAATAAGTTTGAAGGAAAAGCTAGAGAGAAAAAAGTAAAACACACACTAAAAATTAAAACTAACTAACTAAAAAAAATAAAGACTAACTTTTCTAATGACACATTAGAAAACTATATATAGGGGAAAGGGAAGGTGTTGTTTCTTCTCCCTTTCTTCTTTTCTTCTCGTCTTTTAAATAACTCGTCTTTATCGACTTTGTCTCGGGATTAGTCGAATGATAACTTCAACTTGTCTTCTAATGTTCTTCTGTTAGTAGACTTGGTTCTTCGACTTCGTTAAACTTCCGTCTTTAGACTTTTTCTTCGATAAATCTTCAGAATAGGCCTTTGACTTCCGTTCTTCTTGCACTTTTGATCTTTTGACTTCGTCTTTTGTCTTTTTCTTTGATAAAAGCCCGGAAGCCCGTGTTTTCTTCATTTTTCATATTTTTGTCCTAAAACACAATAAAAACACAAACCACGTATAATTCTGCCTTTTACGACATTAAATACACGTTTTGGTCTTGTTATTATTAGAAATAAGTGGTAAGAGGATAAGTGTTTTCACAATTATTAAATCCCTTACACTTGACCATTGTAATGCCCTCATGTAATGCATTAATTTCAAAGCACGGTTTACATTTTCATCATAATTAACCCACCTTGGCCTTTATTAAATACTAAACACTAAGGAAACTAAGAAGATAGAAATATATACAAAATGCTTGAAGGAAGAACAAAGTAAAGAGATCGAAGACTTACATTAGGGCTTTGGTTGTCATGAATGTTTATCACCCTGAAGTTTCACGTTCCTCAAACCAAGCTTAAAAACGAGATCATTGTTATTATAAGTTAGTAAGCTAACACTCACTCATGTGGCCCAATTATTCACTTAGACTCCCTTATTCCTAAGTGTATCTCTTATATTTTTTTATTGTCTTGAATGATCACGAGGATGCATTGTTGACTTATTTTGATAGTTTATTTAGGCAGAAAATAAAGTAGGACGGTTTAATCAATAGTTAGCTAAAGGACAATATTTTTTGAAACTGCTTCTCGGAACCTCATAAAATTCATATCTTGGCGTAACTCGCTTCATGATTTGAGACCTTTCTCGGACCGATATTTGGCAGTGACTTCATACTTCAAATCTTGAGAGACGTTCTTGAAATAATGGTCTTCTCTTCATAATAGGAATTTCTTCACTTGATGCTTTTGAGAGATTCTTCATACATTGGACTACGACTTCTTCATTTTTCTCCAATCTATATTTTGGATTTTGATATACAACGATCCGCCTCCTTTAGGACTTGGATCTATTTATCCTCATACCTTGCCAGGGTCTTTTCGGATAGACTTCTCCATGATCTTTAGGGGAGTATTTGCTTTTCGTCGTGTGTCTCGATCCTTCATATTTATTTTTGATAAATGATTATTCACATCACTTCGGATCTTTAGCAACAAAATGTAGCTCTCATGCCTTGTTAGGGCCTTTTCGGACTCACCAATATTCGCATCCCGCTTCAATAAGTTATGCCTTGGCTATGAACTCTAATTAACACCGAGCAACTTTTAAACGATCTTGTGCTAGAAGCTAAGTAAATTTTCAAATCGTACGACCTTACTTATTGCAATTAAATTATTAACAAGCGATGGGAGAAAAATCTCATAATTAACTCACATAAATTCATGAAAGAATACCAAACTTATAATTGACTCTATCATCTCTCGTTCTTCACAATTTAAAATCTCAAGGAATGAGACTCGTGGATGCTTAGCCAATTAAATCAAAGTTTTGGGTTTTCAAGTCATCTATAGGATCTTGCATCTTCTTAGACGTTTTCAAGTTTAGAATTTGCATTTTAAAGTTCCCTTGATAAACGACTTTCTAGGATCAATTATAGGAACTTGCGAAAAGTTCTTGTTCTTAACCCGTAAGAGTTAAGACTTTCGCGTTTTAAAGTTCCCTATATAAAAGCCTAGCAAAACTTGACTTAAACACGTTAAGGATCTAGCTAGAGTAAACTTGGATTAGTAAACTCGGGTTGAGTCAAAAGATTCATGACGGGCCTAATATATCAAAGACATCTAAACTCATTAAAACAATTTTATTATTTATTTTTCTTTTGACTTTATTTTTGAAATGAAATATATACATACGATGCGATAACAAAAGGAAAGAACATAAAAGAAAAACACTACTAGGCCAAAAATAGATAAAATATTTTGAAAAATGACGAAAAATTAAATTTTCTAGTTAAAATGAGGACAAATTCATGGAAGAGCCCACTTAACTTCAATAGAAGTCCCCCGACACTTGTTAGAAACGTTGTCCTCAATGGTTAAGCATGTGGGAGTAAACTCCCCTACACTTAGGACATTATTATGAAAACGGGTAAAAAGGATAGATCATCGGGTTGCCTCCCGAGAAGCGCTTGTTTTTGTTAACTGAGTCACGAGCCTGACTCGACCTAGAACTAATTCAAGGGAAACGTGGTGAGGCATGGAATCATCTCATGAGAGATGTCCTCACCAAAGTACAACTTGACACGCTGGCCATTCACTTTAAAGTTTGGCCCATTTGGTTGCGATAACTCAATGGTTCCATAAGGGAAGATTTTGGCGACGGTGAATGGACCAGACCAACGACTCTTAAGCTTGCCCGAAAAGATTTTCAACCTTGAGTTAAAGAGTAAAACTTGATCACCTATGTGGAACTCTCGGTTCTTAATCCTTGAATCATGAATGAGCTTGGTTTTCTCCTTATAGATCAATGAATTCTCATAAGCTTCATTCCTCAGTTCATTAAGTTCATTGAGTTGGATCTTCCTAAGATCACCAGCTTTGTTGATATCAAAATTAGCCCATTTTAAGGCCCAATAAGCCTTATGCTCCAACTCAATGGGGAGGTGGCACACCTTTCCGTACACAAGACGATATGGAGTGTAACCAATAGGTGTCTTATATGCGGTACGGAAAGCCCACAAGGCATCATCTAACTTATCGGCCCATGAGGCACGATGCTCTCCTACAGTACGCTCTAATATTCTCTTCAGTCCATGGTTAGAGATCTCTGCTTGGCCATTAGTTTATGGATGATACGTGGTGGAAAGACGGTGATTGACACCGTACTTAGCCATGACTCGAGCAAATTGATCATTGCAAAAATGAGTCCCGCGATCACTAATGATAGCACGAGGAACACTGAATCGAGCAAATAATTGTTTCAAAAAGTTCACAACCACCCTCGCATCGTTAGTAGGTAAAGCCTTTGCTTCAACCCATTTAGATACGTAGTCAACGACTACGATGATGTACTTGTTCCCTTTAGATGATGGAAATGGCCCCATAAAGTCGATGCCCCATACGTCAAAGATTTCACATTCTTGGATGAAATTTTGAGGCATCTCATCTTTATGTGTGATCTTGCCTTGTCTTTGGCAAGCATCATAATGCTTAACCATTTCATGAGCGTCATGATAAATGGTGGGCCAATAAAATCTGGAGTCAAAAACTTTCTTCGCGGTATAGTTAGGACCAAAGTGACCACCGGTGGGTCCTTTGTGGCAAGCTTCCAAGATTAGTAAAGCTGTCGGCCCATCAACTACCTACGAATAACAAGATCCGCACATTGCTTGAAAAGGTAAGGGTCGTCCCAATAATAGTGTTTAATATCCTTAAAGAATTTTTTTCTTTTGATAGGACGTTAACCCTTCCATGAGAACACCACCCGCTAAATAGCTTGCAATGTCCGCAAACCATGGGGTATCATCAAGATTGGAGTTAATAGAGATTAAGTCCTCAAGGGGAAAAGATTCATTAATCTCTTGAGTTGGGTTTTCCCCTTGATAAGGATCCTCGAGTCTACTAAGATGATCGGCGGCTAGGTTTTCCGCTCCCTTTTTATCACGAATTTCAATTTTAAATTCTTGTAGGAGCAAAACCCAACGAGGAGTATCGGTTTAGCATCTTGCTTGGTCAACAAGTATTTCAAGGCGGAATGGTCGGTGTAAACGATGGTGGTGGAAAGCACAAGATAGGGGCGGAATTTCTCAAAAGCATACACTACAACTAAAAGCTATTTTTCGGTAGTGGTATAATGCAATTGAGCCCCCGTCATTGTCTTACTAGCATAATGGATTGGTTGAAAGTGTTTGTTAACTCGTTGACCTAAAACCGCTCCTACCGCGAAATCACTAGCATCGCACATGAGCTCGAAAGATAACTCCCAATTTGGAGAGACTAAGACCGGTGCCTTAGTTAATTTACTTTTAAGATGTTCGAAAGAGTCGAGAAATTCTTGAGAAAAGATGAAAGGAGCATCCTTTTCTAAGAGGTGAGTCATAGGTCGAGCTATCTTAGAGAAATCTTGGATGAAACGATGATAAAATCCCGCATGACCTAAGAAACTTCTAACTCCTTTGACGGTGGTAGGTGGAGGCAACTTAGCAATGATGTCAACTTTAGCACGGTTGACTTCGATACCGGCTTTGGAAATTTTATGACCTAGAACAATACCTTTTTTTACCATGAAATGGCATTTTTCCCAATTAAGAACGAGGGACGAGTGTCTTCACACCATTTAAGCATATGTTCTAAATTGGCAAGGCAAGATGAGAAAGAATCACCATAGACCGAGAAATCATCCATAAAGACTTCCATAGTTTCTTCAACCATGTCATGGAATATAGCCATCATACACCTTTGGAAAGTCCCAAGAGCATTGCATAAGCCGAAAGGCATTCTTTTGTAAGCAAATGTTCCATAAGGACAAGTGAATGTGGTTTTCTCTTGGTCTTTTCGATCGATGGGAATTGAAAATACCCGGAGAAACCGTCTAAGAAGCAATAATAGTCATTACCCGCTAAACACTCGAGCATTTGATCCATGAAAGGAAGAGGAAAATGATCCTTACGAGTGACATCATTGAGCTTGCGATAGTCTATGCAAACTCGCCAACCCGTGACAAGTCGAGTAGGAATCAACTCGTTGTTTTCATTGGGAACAACGGTTATTCCGCCTTTCTTAGGCACACAATGGACGAGACTAACCCATGGCGAATCTGAAATAGGGTAAATCATTCTGGCATCTAGAAGTTTGATAACTTCTTTCTTCATGACGTCATGAATTTTTGGATTAACCCTTCTTTGGCTTTGGATTGCGGGTTTAAAGTCATCTTCCATGAGAATTTTATGAGTACAAAAGTTAGGATCAATTCCGCGGATGTCGGAAATTTTCCAAGCAATTGCTTTCTTATGATTTTTGAGCACATCGATAAGTCTAGATTTATCATCCTCTTTTAAGTCCTTTGCAATGATGACGGGTAACTTCTTATTGTCTTCTAGGAAAACGTATTCGAGATGAGACGGTAAATCCTTAAGCTCTAAATCCGGAGGATTGTCGATGGAAGGCGTAGTTAAATTTGGATCATTGTTTATGATTTCCATAGGAGAAGGTGGAGAAATATGGTCCTCATTGAGAAGTTTCTCAATGGTACGAATGTCTTCATCCCAATCGGAGGGAGAATCGTCATATTTTAAGTCCACATCCCCTAAAGTTGCTTCAAATTCTTTTAAAAGAAAATCACTTTCTCCAAATGGAGTCAATGAGGGAGCAATAGAGGCAACGGTCTCAACAATGGGTATAGAAGAAAAACCACTTTTACAAGCATCTTTGAAATGTTCTTCACAAGCCTCATCAAGTACGTCAATGAAATTAACGTTCTCGTGTTCATAAGGTTGCTTAGAAAGTTTACCCATGTTGAAGACGATTTTATCATCACCAACTCTCATGATTAATTCGCCCGCGGCTACATCAATAAGAGTGCGAACGGTCCTCAAGAATGGACGTCCAACAATTAATGGAACATGGGGGTCCATCTCGTAGTCAACGACAACAAATCCGCCGGAAAGGTGAATTTGTCGACACTGATGAAGACATCTTCGGCTATCCCTACCGGATAAGCAACTGTATGGTTAGCTAATTCTAATGTCATTCGTGTGGGGACTAGCTCGAGAGATAATTTTTTCCAAACACTTAATGGCATTAAGTTGATACTAGCATCTAGATCAGCTAGGGCCATACAATTCTCTACCCCGGGAAAGTTGCAAGGAATCAGAAAGCGACCCGGATCACCAAGTTTGGTTGGTAATTTTCTTAAAAGAACCGCGGAGCAATTCTCATTAAGTTGGGTTTGAGCAATATCAAGAAGTTTTTCCTTATCGCTGAGAAGATATTTGAACATTTTAGCATATTTAGGCATGTGAGCGAGAGCCTCAGCAAAGGAGATGTTGAAATTCAATTGTTTAAACATTTTAAGAAAGTTTGAAACTTGAATATCATCCTTGTTCTTCAACTTCTCTTTCCTCAACCTTGAAGGGTAAGGTATGTCGGGTTGAGAGGAAGGTTTTGGAATGGAATTCTCACTCACATCCTTGGGCGGAGGAGGGGTAGAAGTAGAAGGTGGAGGAATTGGTGAAGGGGGCTCGTTTTCCTTTGTCACAATCACCGGAGGAGGTTTAGGAATCTCGGGTTCCTTGTAACCTTTTCCACTTCGGGTGGTGATTGGTTTCATCTCCCCTCTTGGATTAGCAACGGTGTTACTCGGAAGAGAACCCGAACCAGAGGTTTGACTACTTGGGAAGAAACTAGCCATCATATCCCTTAAGTCATTTGTTTGACTGCTTAAAGAGTTTCGTATGTCATTCCTAAGCTCGACTCGTAGATCATTCCCTTGTTTCTCCATGTCACCCTTCAAGTTAATAATTTGACTCTGAAGATTCTTCACAAACGCGTCATTAGTCCTCATGTACGTTTCAACCTCTTGATTATATGTCGTGGGTTGGTTGGGATGGGGAACTTGGTAAGCGGGTGGTTGATAAGTGGGTTGTTGGTAAACTTGATTATTTCCTTAAGGTGGATATGGGTTTCTTTGGGTTTGATATTGATTAGGAGCTCGAGGTTGGTTTTGATTGTTGCGATAGAAATTGTTTTGGTTTTGAGGAAGAAAACCGGGTGGTGAAAGGAAGTTATTTGAACAATAACTTAGCAAATTTCGGTCACCTCGAGGACGAGCTTGATAGCCTCTCGTGGAAAAGTTACCGTTAGCCGCATACACGTTTTCCGGATTGTCATGAGTAGAAGGACAATCGGTGTATGAATGAGAACCACTGCAAGTCTCACAAGAAGGTGTTACAACTTTAACTTGTTGAAATTGGTTCGTAGCCATGGTTAAGAAATTTTTGTTCATCTCGGCTAGTTGACGGGTGAGTTGGGTGAGTTCGGCTATCTCAGGGTTTGATGAAGTACAAGAAACATTGGCCCTCGGGTTATTTCTTGAAGATGCGAATAAATCCTGATTTTTGTGATGAGTGGTCATGTTTTCTATAAGCTATCTACACTCCTCGGGTTCTCTTCATGAATGTACCACCGGCAGCAGCATTAATCGTATCACGATCACGAATAGTTAAACCATTATAGAAAGTATCAATCAAAGTGACGGGGAGCATATTATGGTTAGGACAACGGTCGATCAAGACATTATAACGTTCCCAAGCATCAAAAAGCGATTTATCAGGTTCTTGAGTGAAACCACTGATTTGATTACGAAGACTAGTGACCATAGATGGTGGAAAGTAGCACGACAAAATTTTTTGAGTCATCTCGTCCCATGTATGAATTGAGTTTTTAGGAAGACGATCAAACCATTTTTCGGCATGGTGGGATAAAGTGTGTGGAAAAAGATGAAGGCGGAGAAAATCCAGGGTAACACCGGGCAATTTCATGCTTTGAGTGACGATTATGAATTTATCGAGGTGTTTGTTAGCATCATCATCCGGTAATCCGCAAAATGGACAAGCATTTTGAACTTGTTGGATCATGTGATGCTTCAACGAAAATTCGAGAGCCGTGATTTGCATCGGCGCAATCGGTCCTCCACGTCCATTCATAGTCGGTTGGCATAGCTCCTCCATCGTACGAAGGTCGGGTTGAGGAGCATGGTTGTTATTATTATTGTTGGGGTGAGGTGGTTGTTATTATTATTATGCACGCCGGCCATATCTAAGTCTCTACGAGTCTCGGGCTCAGAATAAGACGAAGATCGAGTACGCATACACTAAAAATGAAATACAATATTTTTGGTTTTTTTTATGTTTTTTTATTTTATTAGATTTTTGAAAATTTTATATTTTTTAGTATATTTTTGAAAATTTTTATGCTTGAAAATAATGTTCCCAAAAGAACGGATCCCAAAATCCAATTTTTCTCACTAAAAACCGTTAATCTTTACGAAAAGAGCCGGCAGCGGCGCCATTTGATTTAATGGTTTTTGCATATGTGTACTCGTTCGTTCTCGGTATCAATTCGAATTGATCATGGTTTAGGGTGGAATTATGGGTGTTGGTCACTAAAAGGGGGAGCTTTTGATTATCTAAGTCTATAAACGTTAAAGCTATTAAACATAAAAATAAAAGAAGGATGTCTAACCTTGAGTGCTTTTCCATAATGAATGATGCACAGTAGAACTTGGTGAAAGAAACTAAAAGAGATTATCTATTTTAAAATAAAAGTGAAAATATAAATGTCGTTGAGTAAAAATGAAAGCTTTAAAAGTTAAACTAAAAATTAAGACTTAAAAATAAATGACGAAAAATTAAAACTTTAAAAGAAAATTTGAAACTTATAAACTTGAAAATTAAGCTAAGATAAAATAATTAAAATAATACTTAAGAAAAAATGGCGGGAAATATTAAAATTTGAAAATTAATTCGGAAACTAAACTGAACATAAGTCAGAATCTAGATCCCATACTCAATCCGGAATACTTGTCGTGCACACAATCCGGAATAAATAATCCCTACTCAATTCGAAATAAGAGAGAACCACACCTAATCCGGAATCCTTGAGTTGCACGTAGTTCGGAATGTGTTATCTTCACGTAATCCGGAATGGTTCAACATGTAATCCGGAATCCACACTTCTACACTTAATTCGGAATTCACCCAAAGCTCCTAATTCGGAATCCAGTTTCAGAACCTAATCCGGAATCTTGACTCTTGCTTGTAATCCGGAATCTGTGTCCAATACGTAATTCGGAATATAGGATTAGCACACAATCCGGATTGTTAGTCAAGCACACAATTCGGAATTCTAGAAAGTCGGAATGAATCTTTGTTTTGGAGGGAAAATAAAGGCTAAGTCGGAATAAAGATTTGCAACTAGTTCGGGATACTAGGGTTTGCACATAAGTCGGAATAATGGGGTTTTGAAAATCCGAATTAAACCAAAATAAGCAAAAATCAATTAAGCACTCACCAAAACTTTAACCAAATCAAATTTTAGAAAAAGCTAATAAGACACAATTTAAAAACTTTTAAAGACACTAAATAATCAAATTATTTAAAATCAACTTTTTATAAAATTAAACTATTAAAACACTATTTAAAAACTAGAAAAGCATAAAAATTAAGCAATAAGCACAATAATCTAAAAATCTCAAACACACTAAATCAATAAGCACAATCCAATAAGCAAATCAATCACATATTCAAAAAGATTAAACCAACTACATGATTAATAAAGCAAAATAATAGATTATGATTAAGAAAGGTAGAATGAGAATTAACTAAAAAGCTTGATTAGATTCAAGATTAAGATTAAAATTACAAGATTAAGATAAAAGATTAATAAGCTTGAAGGAAAAGCTAGAGAGAGAAAAAGTAAAACATACACTAAAAATAAAACTAACTAACTAAAAAAAATAAAGACTAACTTTTCTAATGACACATTAGAAAACTATATATAGGGGAAGGGGAAGGTGTTGTTTTTCTCCCTTTCTTCTTGTCTTCTCGTCTTTTAAATAACTCGTCTTTATCGACTTTGTCTCGGGATTAGTCGAATGATAACTTGAACTTGTCTTCTAATTTTCTTCTTTTAGTAGACTTGGTTCTTTGACTTCGTTAAACTTCCGTCTTTAGATTTTTTCTTCGATAAATCTTTAGAATAGGCCTTTGACTTCCGTTCTTTTGCACTTTTGATCTTTTGACTTCGTCTTTTGTCTTTTTCTTCGATAAAAGCCCGTGTAAGCCCGTGTTTTCTTCCTTTTTCATATTTTTGTCCTAATACACAATAAAAACACAACTACGCATAATTCCGCCTTTTAAGACATTAAATACACGTTTTGGTCTTGTTATTATTAGAAATAAGTGGTAAGAGGATAAGTGCTTTCACACTTATAATGGGGAAAAGTTGTGAAAGCCTCAGCTCGTTGGGTTTGGGTACCCAAAAGGGGTACTCAATCCAATGGTGTATCTCTAATCTTTGACAAACTATCTTATATTGATACACGAGGTAGATCTAAGTCTTTAATGGCTTGGGTCCCCAAGAGAAACTAAATTGTTTTTCTTCTTGCAAGTGACAAAGCAGACCAGGAATGATAAAGCCTATTGGGATAGTGGATGCTCAAGGAGCATGACTGGACATAAATCCTATCTGTCTAAATTTGTTCCCCTGCATGACAATGATGGTGTTTCTTTTGGAGATGGAAATGGAACAATCATAGGAAAAGGAACTATTGTCACCAATGGGATAACATTTGATAATGTTTACTTGGTGAAAGAGCTTAAGTACAACCTCTTCAATGTGTCCCAGATGACTGATAACAATAACTTTGTCCTGTTTACAGATACTGAATGTCTTGTGTTGGGGAAGGAGTTTGTTTTACCACCAAACACTCCTATTGTGCTTAGAACACCAAGACAAAAGAATATGTACACAATTGATCTCAAGGACATCTCTCTTCAAGACAATGAAACCTGTTTCATTGCCAAAGCTTTAGTTGATTAATGCAAGAAAGGGCATAGAAGACTTGGTCATCTCAACTTCAAGAACATGAACAAGCTGGTCAAATATAATCTGGTTCATGGTCTTCCTTCCAAGTCCTTTGCCAATGATCATACTTGTGCTGCTTGCCTGAAAGGGAAGCAACATAGAGCCTCTTGCAAGTAAAAAACAAGCCTGTCCACTACCAAGCCATTGGAATTACTGCACATGGATCTTTTTGGTCCTACTTCTGTGGCAAGCATAATGAAGAAATGGTACTGCCTGGTGATTACTGATGATTTTTCAAGGTTCACATGGACATTCTTTCTGTTTGAAAAGAGTGACACAACAGATGTACTCATAGGGTTCATCAATCAGATTAAAATTTCCAAAAGTATGAGGGTAGTGACCATGAGATTAGACAATGGTGGTGAATTCAGAAACAAGAAACTGGACACTTTTTGCACAAACAAAGGAATAAAGAGGGAATACAGTATAGCAAAAACACCTCAACAAAATGGAGTTGCAGAAAGAAGAAACAGGACACTTATTGAAGCTGCAATGACTATGCTATCTGATTCCAAGCTTCTAGTTATCTTTTGGGCTGAGGCTGTAGCCACTGCTTGTTATGTTCAAAACAGGGCCTTGGTGGTTAACGCACACAACAAGAACCCTTATCAGCTGTTCAATGGAAGACCCCCTTTGATTGACTTCTTTAGACCATTTGGATGTCATGTGATCATTCTGAACATAATTGACAATCTAGGCAAGTTCAATGAAAAAGGGGATGATGGGTACTTTATTGGTTATTCATTAAACAGCAAGGGATATAGGGTCTTCAACAAGAAGACAAGCAAAGTGACAGAAAATCTCCATGTAGATTTTCTTGAAGACAAGCCTGAAGATGTACAAACAGGTTCTGATTGGTTCTTTGACATTGAAGTTCTTTCAAAATCCATGAATTATGTGCATGTTGCTTTGCAGAACACTAACATTTCAGGTACAAAAGAATCAACTACCGTGGAGAAGCCACCATTGAGGTACATGACTGTACCCTCACTGTTTCCCATTGGTGATGCTGCTACAAAAACAGGTGAAGAAGATGATACATCTCAAAGGAAGGAGCAGCCAATCCCTTTCCCTGCTAAGTCAACTTCTGAAAGCAGTGGAATGGTTGAAAGCAGTGGAATCCAGGATTCCCCTACTAGACCAAATGCTTCCCTTGTTAACAAAGAATCAGCTGTCAATGATGTTAATGATGAAGAAAGAGAATCCCTACTCATTTACTCATCTTCACCTATCTCTGGTGGTCCACTCATATCCAGCAGTAGAAGCAGAATAATAAGGAATGGAGGTCCAAGTTATTCAAAGCTGCATTCAGCTCATCAACATCCATCCCTCAGTCATGCATTATCATTTGGAAGCTCTTTTGAGGAGTTCTTTCCCAATCAAGATAGTCCCAAAAATCCTGATTTGGAAGAGGATGAAACAAAAGTAATCATGAGCATGTAGCCTACCTACATAATCAATAAAGATCACCCCAATCACAAATCATAGGTAATCCTGAAGCTCCCAGACAAACAAGGTATTCAGCAAAGGAACACAGCTTCATTGCAAACATCACTATGAAGTTTATTCATGACAACATGCAATGTTGTCTGTTTACTGCCTTTTTGTAACAAGAAGAGCCAAAGAAGATTTTTCAGGCTTTAAATGATCCAAGTTAGGTTGAAGCTATGCAAGAAGAACTCTTACAGTTTGACATCCAAGAAGTATGGATTCTGGTAGATTTTCCAAAATGGGCAAGGCCTATTGGGAGAAAGTGGGTGCTCAGGAACAAAAAGGATGAGAGGGGTATTATAGTCTGAAACAAGGCAAGACTGGTGGCACAAGGATATACTCAGGAAGAAGGCATTGATTATGAGGAAGTCTTTGCTCCATTAGCCAAGATTGAAGCCATTAGATTGTTTCTGGCTTATGCATCATTCATGGACTTCACAGTATACCAAATGGATGTTAAGAGTGCATTTTTATATGGCACCATTGATGAAGAAGTTTATGTTATGCAACCTCTAGGGTTTGAAGACCCATAATACCAGACAAAGTGTACAAGGTAAAGAAGGCTATGTATGGACTTCACCAAGCTCCTAGGGCCTGGTATGGAACTCTTTCTAAATACCTGTTGGATAATGGCTTCAACAGGGGGAAAATTGACCAGACCCTGTTTATCAAGAAACAAAAGGGTGACTTTCTTTTGGTACAAGTATATGTGGATGACATCATCTTTGGATCCACAAACTCTATGCTTAGCAAACAGTTTGCCAAGTTGATGCAGGATAAGTTTAAAATAAGTGCCATGGGTGAACTCAACTTCTTTTTGGGTTACAAGTTCAGTAGAGGAAAGATGGGATCTTTATCTCACAAGACAAGTATGTGGCTGAAATTGTGAAGAAGTTTGGAATGTGTGAAGGAAAGAAAGTTTCCACTCCAATGGATAAGGAGCATCCTTTGGGAAAAGATGGCCCTGGGAAGCTTATTGATGTCAGGAATTATAGGTCCATGATTGGATCTCTCATGTACCTTACAGCTTCAAGACCTGACATCATGTTTGTAGTCTGCTTATGTGCAAGATACAAAGTAGCACCCACAGAGTGTCATCTGTTTGTTGTGAAGAGAAGTTTTAGGTATCTAAAGTGTCATCCAACTTTCGGACTTTGGTATCCCAAGGAGTCACCACTTGAGCTGGTATCCTATTCAGATAATGATTATGTTGGTGACAACAATGATAGGAAGTCTACAACAGGTGGATGTCAATTTTTGGGAAGCAGGCTTATATCTTGGCAGTGTAAAAAGCAGACTATTCTGGCCACATCCACAACTGAAGTTGAGTATGTAGCAGCTGTTGCATGCTGTGGACAAGTTCTTTGGGTTCAGAACCAGCTGCTTGATTATGGGTACAATTTTCTTAAAACCAAGATATTTACTGACAATAACAGCATCATTTGCATTATTAAAAATCCTGCTTTTCATAGAAAGACCAAACATATTGAAATCAGACATCATTTTATTAGAGATTGTTTTGAAAAAGGGTTGATTGTCCCAGAGGCAATTGATACAGAACTTAATGTTGCTGATCTTTTGACAAAAGCTTTTGTTGTGGGGAGGTTTCAGTACTTGGATGCAAGTATTGGAATGGTCACTCCCTAAAAATTGATGTCTAATTTGTCTTGTATATCCAGGATTGCCTTATTGCTGTTGTTGTACATATGTTAGTCACTTTTTCCATTATTCTTCATTCCACTGCTTTTAAACAAAGATCCCCCTGTTGGGGTTCATCCCCTTGCTAAGGCATTGTCCCCTGCTAAGAGGTTTTCTCTTCAATTGGGTTTGTTCTTTTTAAAGTGGTTATATGTGGTTTTTAGACTAACAATGCAGAGATCCAAATGGCGCATACTACACTATGGGAGGATCAGGTATTTGCTCTATGTTTTAGGGGAGGTTAGGTCACACCTTTAGGATTTAGGGTATCCTTAGGATACTCATATATGATTCTAGATCATATCCACTGGTGAGTAGGGGTTTAGAATGATGAAGACTTGCTGCAAAGCTCATTAAAATTCTGAAACCTTGAGGCACTGTAATATGTACTTAAAATTCTTTAGTCACCAGCTTGCTGTCTAAATTAAGATTTTTAGTACATATTGCCAAGACCAATTAACCATAGGAAGGGAATGGTAGGGATGGAGACTGGGGTATGCTTATTTTCTTGGGTTGACCAGGTGCAGGGTTACTTATGTGTTAACTTTTTTTGTTTAGAACTTAGCTGAATGGAGGAGTCTTGAGTTTCTATGTATCTACCTTGTGTCTACAAGGGTGTGCATTAGAGCAGAGCTATTTAGCATTGATCTATTCACGATTAGTCTAATACCCTTAGGAAAGTTTCCCCTGCTTTCAGTTTTGATACCCCTGCTTGTTCAACATCCCCCTGTTTGACCGTTGACCGACAATGTCGTTACCCTGTTTATAGCCGTTAGGCCTGCTAGCTAAATTTTTGGTTAGGGAATATTTTATTCTTTTCAAAAGATATTTAAGGCGCTTTCTTCGCTGATTGGTAATCTTTTCTTTATTATTTCAAATAAATTACTTTTTATCAAGATTTATCTCTGATATTTTTGCAATTTGAAAATTTGGTCCAATCATAGCTCTTCAATTCGCCTATATAAACTTAATTCCCTTAACCAGCATGTCTACCTCTCTCTTTCGATCAAATCCCACTAAACTTTCACAACTATAAACCCTAAAACATTTTCAAACATTTATCATGTCTCTCAAAATTGTTGCTAATCACAATCAAATTTCTCTTTTACATGATGAAACAGCAGAATTTACTGATGTAGTGGCTTTTCTAAAATCTTCATATTTTAGAGTAGCTCTTCTCATTAATCCCAGGATTTACACCTCACACATCCAAGAGTTTTGGTCTAACTCAATGACCAAGATAGTGGATGGAGAGGTAACAATTCAGAGCATGGTAGGTGGCCATCCCAAGGTAATTACACTTGCCTCCATTAGAGACAAGCTTGTTTTGGATGATGAGGATGGGATTGCTAACCTACCTGATGCCGGAATTTTGAGGGTCTTGTAAAATTGGGGTACACTCTTGCTGAAAATCAAAAGTGTAAGTTTGCTAAAGGTCAGTTTGCCCCACATTGGAAATATTTGATTCATACAATTTTACAATGTTTGTCACCTAAAACCACTACTTTTAATGAATTTGGAAGTGAGGTTGCTTCTGCCCTGATATGCTTAGCAACAGGGTGAAAGTACTATTTTTCTCAAATGATTTTCAAAGGAATGGTCAAAAACTTTACAAGAAGTTCTAAATTTTGTATGTATCTAAGGTTACACAACTTTTGCTGAATATGAGTGAACATGGTCCTATCAAACACAAAAGCCATTTTTCAGCCACCAAACATACTACTAAACTGTTTACCACACTTGTTGCACCATCTCCACAATTTTCTGGCAGGGTTGTTCCTCTCACTCCCATCATGATGAAACAAATCAGACAAGAAGCAGCTAAAACAAAAGTAGCCATACAGAAACCATCTGATTCCCCTGCCAAAACTGATGATCCCCTGCCAGCTCACTACCCCCTGCTGATCCACAACATGAAAGGAGAACCAAAACCAGGTTTGCCAGGTCTCCCTTGCCTAGTGAATCTTCAAAAGTAGCAGAGAGAAGAGCCTCCAAAAGGTTGGAGCATACTGAGGGTTTGGATGCCACTACTGTCTCATCCTCAAGGGATGAGCAGAATAGTGACACCATAAGTAAGTCCTCTCCCTCACTCAGTGATACCCAACGAGGGAAGCAATCCCCTTCTAGCGTTGAGAGGAGAATGCAACCATTGTCCATCTTGGAATTGATGAATATGTGCATTAGCTTGCAAGAAAAAAAATGCACAACATGTACAAACTGTCAAAAAGCAAGGCCTGGCTATAAATAATCTGGAGACCAGACTTGCTACATTGGAGGGGAGGAGAAAGCCTAAGCTTATTATATCCACGGATGAGGATGCTTCTAAAGGAGAGGAAGTTCCTAACATAGATGAATCTACTCAGTGGTATGCATTTCCTAGTGAACAGGATCTAGGACAAGTAAAGATGGCCATTGATGAGAAAGGAAGTGATAAGGGGAGTGCTACAAAAGATATTGCCCAAGCCTTACTGAATATGGGCAATCAAGGAGAAGCCCCTGCTTCTACAAAAGTTTCCCCTGCCAAGGTAGATCCCCCTACTAAACCTATTACACAAACATTTGTTAGGAAGAACAGAAGGCAACCAGCTCAGAAGTGAATAAGAATTAGAGAACCTGCACCAAAAGCAAAACCAGCAGTGGATCCAAAAGATAAGGGAACGGGGATAATGATTGAACAGCCCAAGAGGAAATACAAACACAAAACGCCTGAACAACTAAGGGCTCAAGAAGAATATGATGAACAGGTAGCTCTCATACTTCAACAAGAAGAGTTACACATGCAAGATCAGAGAATGCAACAGATGAGACCCAAAGAAATGCTTAAACATATTGAAATCATGCATAGAGAGTTAGATGAAAGGGTGCCTCATGTTCAAGATTTTCTAGATCAATGGGAAAAGGAGTTGGTGAATGCTCCTTTGGAATACAGGTATGAACTGACTCTTTTAGTGTTCAGTTATCAAAAGGAATATCTTGAAAGAAGGGTGAGTCAGATTTAAAAGGAAAAATATTTGAAGTCAGAAAAGGGGAGGCTGACACACTATAAAGTATTGCTCAAAAGACACAAGAGGTGGACTGATGCTCACTTCACAAACATGACTTTTGAGGATATAGAGAAGGTAGTCAGACCAGTTCTAAGAGAGACAAATGTGGATGACTTCATCGGTATAAACACTCCTAAAGAGGTTGAGTATCTCAGAAGGCAAAAGGAGATGATGGAGAGAGCTAGGGAGTCTAGAAAAAGAAAGGCTGAAGGAACAGTAGTGGAAACAACTCAAGCAGGTGCATCATCTCAAGCAGGTGCATCATTCCAAGTAGGTGCAACTTTTCCGTCAATTAAGAGATCTGTTCTCAATACACCGAGAGCAGCCAAAAGGTTAAAAAGGATGGAAAGGTTGGTATAGTTACTAAGGAGACTCAACATCCCTCCAATGAAGAAATAGATAAGCAGCTGATTGTGCAAGAGAATGATGAAATCTCACCCAGTGAGTTTGGGAAGAAATATGCCATAGTAGAATATGTTGTTTATGAACACAGGGGATGACTTGGTGGAAGCTTACAAGAGCTGATAATACAGCACATACATTTTTTAGTTTAGATCTCATGTTTCAAACTTTAGATAGTGAGGACTTAGATGATCTATGGAAGCTTTTAAAGAAGACATTTGCTGCAAATCCTCCTACTGTGGATGGTGTAGAGAAGGATTGGGTGATTTGGGAATGCATGCACAGGATGTATGAGCATGAGATGTTTGATCCCATCTTTGATGTAGTAAATGGGGGAAATCTGTTGTATTGGAAGTTGTTTACCAATTCTGGGGTTTATGAGGTAGCCATGAAAGGTGTAAGTGTTTCTTTGCTTAATCATCGTTATTATCCTTTCACTCAAGAGACCTTAAAGAAGTTGGCACAGGCTGATTTGATTGTAGATGCTAAAGCACATGTTGCTTATGATTTGGTAAGGAACTTTGTAAGCATCCTCATCAACTAGTATTTATTTAGAAACTTGTCTTTAGGCTAAAGCACAAGTTTAAGGGAGGATTGTTGGGAATAAATATAAGAGTATAAGTTGCCCCTGCTATTTGGTCAGAGTTTCCCCTGCTAGAGTAAGTTCCCCCTACTAAGTAACAAAGGAGGGGGGATTGGTGCCCCTGCTGAAAGTCAAAGACCCTGCTACTAGATAAACTTAGAAGAGATTATGACGCGTTTCAGTTACTACTCCAAGATAGTTTCCTAGTTTGTTAGTAGTGATCTTGTACGTGGGTTCTTGTACTATAAAAGGACTCACTAGGTTGTCATGTAAAACACATCTTTCTCTGTTCATTTCATTTCATACTTTAAGGTTTTGTAACCCTAATACCACTATTGGGTATTCGTATATCTATGATATATTAAAGTTCAACGTTTGATTTAAACACTTGTTCTTGTGCTAAACATTGTATTCCGTATCTTGTTTGGTTACTTTGTTTACAAAGTTTCTCTAGTGTTAGATTGAGTTTACTCTTTCTATCACAACCCTTAAACAAGCTAAGGTTTAAGATCTGAGTTTGGGATCAACAAAACTTTCTTATAAGTGTCATTTGTCCAAAAGATGGGCTCTTAAAAATCTTGTATAATAAATTTTATAATTCGTAGACTTCACAACCTTATAAAATTGAGAGAAAAAGTTGGTTAATACAAAATATAGTGTTATACTCCATTGAAAATTCATGAGTAAATAAACTTTTTTTAGTGTAACACATTGTTACGAATAGATTTGGTGTTTTGCGCCTAAAACATTGGGTCTAATGTTGTAATCAAGCAAAGCTTTTATCAAGCAACTCGAGCTCGAGCTTGAGTTTGGCTCGATCAAGCCAAGCTTTTATCAAGCTCAAGCCCAAGCCCAAAAATAGGTTAAAACATATATTAAGCTCAAGCTCAAACTTTTGATAGCTCGGCTCGAACTCTTATCAAGCTTTTTCAAGTTTTATTAAAATTCGTTTTTATGATTAATTCAAATAATCAACTTATGCTTAATTCGAGTATTAACTTAATTATAAGGGCTTATTTTATAAATAAATAATATATTCTTTGATTAAATTTATAATTTAGCTCATCGTATTTTGAATAATTTATTTATAAATTTATTACATGTACTTGGTACTAGGTGAAATATAATACGTATAAATATATTTTGTACTCTTTAATACGCGTGTGCTGCGTTAGCAATCACATCACGTAATGGCATTTGGGACCTTAGTCGCATTGGATTGCAAAACGCATTTGGATACAAAGACTGTACGATTATGTTATTTTTTTATTTTATTAATGCTAAATAAATTGAATTTGGTTTTGAGTTGTGGTTTTTTTGTTTTACTTTATACATATGTTTTTATTAATGACTTTTTTATTATAAAAAATAAATTTATACACATTCAATCTTTTCAAGACAAGCTCGAGCTTTTATCAAGCCAATCATAAGCCTAGATTGTTAAAGCTTGACAAGCTATCAAGCCAAGCTCAAGCCTACAATTCTATTATCAAGCCAAGCTCAAGCCCTATAAAACTTGAGCTCAGCTTGACTCGATTACACCCCTAATCAGGTCGAATATGGATGTCGATATGTGTGCGCCAACAACACATCCAAGCATAAATAACCAAACAAAAGTGGACCATTAAGACATGTAAGAATATCATCAATAACACGTTAGACATGTAAAGAAGCACATCAACAACACGGTAGATAAAGTTATTAGGAGACCAAAGGTATCTTTTCTATAAGGTGTTTATTGTTTGGGTTTGATCCATGAAAACCGAAAAACAAATTAAATTGAGTTCGAATTAAAATCAAACCTAAATAAAATTCGGGTTATGGATCATAACCGAACAGAAGTGAACTACAAATATGGTTTTTGGTTTGGAATGGATTTGGCAATCGAACCTGGAAACCGAACTGAAAAATGAAATTATTCAGATATATATATTTTTATATATAATAATTAAAATTTAATCTTAATATAAAAATATAACTTTTATACTTTGAATAACTTTTTTTTCTAAATATTTAAATAATTATGTATTTTTTTTTGACAAATTCAGATAATTCGGGCTATTCGAGTCAACCCGAGAACCGAACCAAATTCAAATTTGGGTTTCGGTTCGGTTCGATTTGGTTGAAATCTAGTTCGGTTCGATTCGGTTCTATTTTAGGGTTGACCCAAAAAAATCAACCAAATAAATTAAACAACCCGAGAATCGAACCGAAAGATACCCATAATCTTTTATATTCAAATGCATCAAAGACAGGCAAAAATACCATCATGTGTTTCGTGTTTACTGTAACTGTTTACACAGAGCAGAGCACAACATTAGGCGTCTAGAGCTGCACCAATAAATAATGTGGTTCAAAATGTTATTCTAAATAGTTGAAAGTTCGTATCACAAACTTAATGGATCAACCAAATGCAAATACATTTTATTTTCTCAAGTATTTAGTTATGTTTTATGTTAATGTCAACATAAGTGAAACAATGCAACATAGAAACCAAGACATAAAGATGCATAATAAAATTTCAAAAGAAAGCAAATACTGAATCGAAAACCAATGTTTTTTTGTCAACGCATGATATGTCAAACATACTTATAGGTTTAATGGCTAAATTCTGAGTGGAACAGCTATCATAGATTCTTCAAACGAATTTCGCAACTATCCTTTAAAAGGATGGAGAAATCGCATTAAAACAGGGTTGACTGTGTATGAATCTTTATCATCATTTCCATACTAAAATTCAGATCCATAATAAGCAACAATAAATCCAAAAACTTTATGACCTTGAAACTTCTTCGTTTTGAACCTCAACTTCAAAGCAGTATCTGTTGCATCCTTTAATAAAATGTAGTGCAACAGTGTACTCTCGCCCTCACCTTCAACATCAAGATAACCACACCTGTTATATGATTTCTTTTTCCAAAAATATGATAATTGTAATATTGAAAACACCATCCTTCCTGTTGGGAATAATATAAAGTTCCACACGAAACACAATGGTGGAAAATAATGGTACTGATTGAGGACTACGGGGATTGGCAAGGTCTAAATACCCACCAGTACATATATGTAATGATGCCAATCAAGGTCGAATACAGGAACATAAGCAAAATCCAGCTCACATAAGTGATACACCCCTCACTCCTAACATCATAAATATTTGTAGCATGTTTTATTTCTTAATAAATGAATCTTTTTGCTCCTTCAATTTTAAAGGAGCCCATTTGTATCCAGAATCAAGTATGGTACCAGAACTTAAACCCACCCTTATAGCCCTCGTTCCAGCAATTACGTTTGGTGCATTATATAATAATTTCCAAAACATAGACGTAAAATTAAAATAAGAAGATATTGGTTCGTGAAAATGTGGGAGGTAAATAGCTTAAGAGTCAAGTAATGAGAAGTGACGCCTATGAATCTCAACACCCAGTTAATGGTACAAATATAGGGCGCACCCTAGAGTGTCTCTTGCTGAATCTTCAATGTTGGAACCTTTTTCATCATATTCATACAAATCGGTTTGTTTATAAAACTTGGTAATATAGATATGTTTAGGAATATATTTACAAAAATCAATGCCGTTTGGTTTGTGATGAACTGGCGATAAAAAATCAGTTTGGTTTAGACCCGTTAACACCGTAAGTTCTCTATACATACTATATCACACGTCAATAGTTCTTAAAGTGATGCCGATATGACTAGCCTGCTTACTATTTTGCATATTACCAAACACTCTACGAACATGTAATCTGACATAAATAACTTCAATATCAATAATGTTATTTTGGATTCACTAATAACACGGGTAAAACATCCGGAGGTCGGGGAGGATAGAAGTGGTGTTTAGCCATGGTAGAGAGAGAAACAAGATTAACTAGAAAAGTGTGTTTATTCTAGTGAGAGAAAGGAAAGACAAGAAATTGGTAAGCCTCACCCCTCCATGGAAGTTTTGGAGGGGTTTATATAGCACGGAACTTGGACTATTACATATGATAATATTAGTCCCTGCAAGTCTCGGTTATGAAACTAATGTAATTCTGTTAGTCGCACACATTTTAAAGCTAACAAATAACTTAAGGGTATTTGCTTATAAGCTTATATGATTTCAACTTATATTTCATAAGCCCATGAGTTGGCCTATTTTCAGCTTCTTCCAGTTACGAACTTGCATTGTATCTTTAGGTCGTAATAAGCACAAAATGTATATGTATTTAACACATGCAACTTTAACTTTAAGCTTCTTGCTAATAATAGTTTAGCTAATAAGTGATTGTTAAACATTAAAAAATAGCAGAAACCAAAATAGTAGAGCATAATACTCAGCTTCTTACTTTACTGCAAGCAAATATGGCTTCTCTTTTTCTTCAAACGCTTTTGCCTAAGAGCAACCACCACACGCAGCTCACACCATGCTCATGTTGTGTTTTTCTTACTTTGTTGTAACTATAGAAGCGGATGCATAACTGCTTAAATCCAGCAAGAACGAACATATAAATAACAATAGCAATAAGGATTAAACAAACATACTTTTGCTTCTGTACGTCTACTGGTAGAGGTTATGACTTTTGTTCTATTTTGGCCAGTCTGATAACGCTAATGCTAAAAATGTTATATAATAAAACACTAGTTGCAAAGCCCGGCCGATAGACGGGCGCGTTTTATAATTTTAACTTTAAGAAACTATTTTTTTATTAATGAAAAACAAACAGATAATTACGTATATTAAATTGAATTCGGATTATAAAATAGATCAATAATAATACCTTAAAAGAAATAAATAAATGTTAATAACATGATAAGTAATACGATAAATGGATATACATCGTATGTCAAAATAAATTCAAGTTATTTGTATATGTAGTTTAAGATCTAGATAGATGTAAAGCTTCTTTGTAAAAAACGTTTGGCGTAAAATGGTTATAATTAACACCATATCACAACATAAAACCTTAAAACTTCGTATTCACCATTGATACATCAACATATACGTACAAATTTGGGTAACTCGTTCTACAAAGTTTTACGTCCTAGCCTACTCAGATCAGAACTAGTTTATTATCTTTCTTACTAAATGCTTTGTATAAACTTAGTTGCATAACATGTTATACTAAAATAAGAATATTTTGAGCATATGTGTGATTCTATGTGTGATGTAAATTTCTGTTATTACAAACAAAACAATTTTAAAAATAAATACATATAAAAAAATTGGTAAAGAAAATATCACACCCTTAAATAAATGAGTATTAATCCAAAAAAAGATAACATATAGTATACCGAAGTAGACAAAATATAAAATCATAGACACTCTAATATCAAATTCTATACAAAGCTTCTTTGTAAACAACGTTAGTCATGGTATTGGAATAATTACCATCTGTATCACAACATAAAACCTTCAAACCTTTCTTGCTATTGACTCTTGATACAGCAACGTACATTTGTCCATGAGAGAAAACAGGTTTCGGAAGAAATAAACCAACTTTAGATAACGTGTGACCTTGGCTTTTGTTAATTGTCATTCCAAAACAAATCTCTACAGGAAACTGTCGTCAATTTAGTTTAAATAGAAGCTTAGTGTCAGAGGGGCTAATAACCATACGCGATATTGCACAAATAGTGCCCGCACTACCACCAGATATTATCTTGGCTTCGATTATATTTATTCCCATCCTTAGTACTTGAAGCCTGGTGCCATTACTGAGTCCCAACCTTTGGTCGATATTTCGCATGCACATAACTGGAGTACCTATCTTTCGTTTTAAAGAATGCTGAGGAAGTCCAGACATGTTGAGGCTGTTAAGGATGTAAAACCCGCATGCTTTTACCATGAATAGTACCCTTTAGATCGTACGTACAAGATTAGAACTTTCTTTTTATAGCATGTTTACGTTCACGTATAAGAATTTTAAGTATTACGTACGTGTTAGAACACGATAAGTATTTATTACGTATGAACACACGATAATTATTTAAATAATAATTATAATCACGAACATGCGATCATGAAATCATGAACGTAATTTAATCACGAGATAATATTATTTACGTATATATATTTATTACGAACACGAATAAATATATTAAGTCACGATCAATAATTAATTAGAACACATAAAACACGAACACGATAAAACACGAACACACACTATAATATTTAGACTCGAGAAAAGTACGGGTTACCCCATGTGGGGCCCCCTACCCGCGGCTACACTAAGGAAATTGGCCAAGCCCATATTAATTTTACTAAACAAGGGAATTAGGAAAAACATGTTTTATTATTTACAAAACAAGAAAATAGTTAAAATCCTAAAAAGTTATTCCTTCTTCCTTCTCTCCCTTGGCCGCCGGATATACAACACCACAAGGGTGTTTCGGGTTGATTTTCGATCTTGGAATTTTACAAGGATTCGTGTGTGTTCGTCCTCATTTGTTTCACGTAATCGGTATAACCTTTTTAACCTTTTCTTTTATGTTTTGATTTAATGAATCACATAAAATCATGATGTTTTTAAAAACTAATTAAAAACAATTATTAAAACATGTTAGTGATCATGGGGGAAATCAAAACAAGGGTTTTGGGGTGTTGTGTTTGTAGCCGACGCCTAACCGAGTCCTTAAGGGGTCTCGGCTTGGCTTATTACCCACCACCCAGACCATATGGTCTCGGTATGGTGATGATGATGGTCACGGCAGCAGCAAACAAGGGGAACCCCGACCTTGGTTCGGGGTATGGTGTTGATTACGGGTCCGGTTCATGGTTTCTAGTCACGGGTCTGGTTCATAGACTATTTTTAAGGTTTATGATTTTACTAGTTATGTATTAAAAATTAAATTAATAAAACATGACATGATTAATTTAATTAACATGACTTAGGTTATAAATTTAATTATTAGATCATGAATTTTAACCTAAGTATTTATATTTTATTAGACCTTATAATTAATTAATTATTAAAAACCATGACTATAATTAATTAATTAACATGACTTAGGTTATATTATTAATAATTAATAATGCATGTTTTAACCTAAGTATTTTACCTTTATTTAATTAAAAATATGATATATTTAATTAAATACTTTTAACCTATAGTTTATTTAATTTACATGTAATAATTAATAAACTATACCTTATAACTACATGACTTAGAATAATAATCAGAAAACACTTAAGCTTATATAATTAGCTTATTTAACCAGCTTATATCTATTTATGGAAAGTTTCTATTTTTAGAAACTTATTTAATTAAGGCAGCTAATCTATTTATGGAAACTTTCTATTTTTAGAAACTTATCTATTTTAAGCAGTAATTCTATTTTTGAAAACTTTCTATTTTTGGAAACTTTTTATTTTTGGAAACTTTCTATTTTTGGTAACTTTCTATTTTTGGAAACTTTCTATTTTAGGAAACCTGCTATTTTTAGAAAGTTACTTATTATTACACAGCAAGTATAATAATACATGAAATACAAGTAATACTTAATTAGAATAGACAGAATATAAGATAAATACAGTATAAAGCTTAAAACAGTAAAACATGACATGAACGTATAAAATAAGCTAAGACATGACATAAAACCAGTTACGTATGTAGTAATCAGATACTTATACACGTATGTGTTTATGTAGCATTAGTGATACCGAAGTAGGACTCTCTTCTGTTCGTCTTCTTCGTTCACTGGACATAAGGTACGGATTCCCGTCCTTTCAGTATGGACATTCTTTCCTTATTAGGATTCCCCGTATGCAGCCAACTGTTTTCCCATAGTATAAGTTTGTATGTTTGATTGCTTATGTTTAATTAGAATACTTGAAGCCATATACATGCATGACCAGTTTCACCTAGTTATAGAGGTACCATAACCATAACACTAGAGGGACTGGTGTGTTATGACTTCCCCACGGCAGAGTGATTGCTCGTGGCGTCCCTTCAGCTTTTGGCCATATTATTATATTTATCATGTGGGGCGTATGGGTGCATCCTAGTTACATGTTTTCAGAAGATTACTCAGTGTGAATATGGTGTGTGCCTTGCATCCTTCACAAGGAATTGATCCCTCCTACCCAAAACCAGTATATTAAATTAGAGGCAGCCCCTCTAATTTGCATGATGAGGTCACCCCTCCAAGTATTCATGCACGGTGGATTTTCATGACCTATATTGGCTAATGGTAAAATATGTTAAACAGTTTTTACAAGATAAACATAAGGCTTTTCAAACTATAAAACCAATTTTACTAAGACTTAACCGGGTTATTCGGGACTTAGTTTCTTCCGCTGTTATATGCTTATATTATTCATGCTTTATTGTACATCCGTGCATTGAGCGTATTTCTCAGCCGTTTTCCTTTTCATGTTCCCAAAACGGCAGGTACTCAGGGGCGCTCGTAGACTTTCAGGGTACCTGCATATGGACCGGAAGCTTTCTAGCCTTTCTTTACTTTATGCATTATCTATACTTTGATACTCTTTCCATGGACATTGTTTAGTCCTTTAATTTACAGTACTTATGTTTGTGTGTGATGAGCTTTACTTTTGGACTACCGATGTTTGATTCCGGTATTTCCATTTTATGGTCATGTAATGTTTTAGACATTTATCCTTGTATGCTTTGATGACACGCCATAATTACGCGTGGCATTCCATTATCAAAATGGGGTGTTACAATTATGGTATCACAGCCAAGGCTTCGACCTGTAGGCTCTCAAAATATGACATGTGATTAGTGGGTAGTCACTATGGTCTTCCTAGAACTGACAGTCGGTTTTCATGCATTCATCATTTTCATGCATACATATATATGTCATTGTCGCAGGTTTATGACTAAGTAACGGTTGGTACAGGACTGGCCCTATTTAGTCGCATGTTTTTTATCGAAACTTTTTAATTTGGGACCGACCCATAGGCGTCCCCTCGCCATGTCTTTTATTTTGGGTGAACTGACCATAGGCGTTCACTCTCGAGCATACAAAAGTTTTCATAAAACTGCATCATGCATTCATATACAAATTTCTTGCATAAAATATTTCTCTTGATTTATTGGTATAAATTTTTTTTTCATGCATATATATTTTATGCTTTGATCTGTTTAATCATGTATTTTATGTTATACTGTCAGATGGCAAACACAAACAATATCCGGGAGATGGTTGCAGCTGCCAATGCAGATATGCAAGACATCCTTCATCAGAACGACAGCTATCCTCCCCCGCCTAGCATTTTCCCCACGGAAGGAAGGAATCGGCTCATGAGAGAATACTATACCATTAGACAACGACCTGAGGAAGAGAGCAATGACTTCATGCAGCGTTTTCTTTGATTTGTCGGTGTCCTAAGAGCAACTGCGGGCACCACTGAAGAACAGGCACAACATTTTCGTTGGGCCCTTAATCTAATGATTGCCAATAACTTTGAAGGTGCTCCGTTGGACACGGTAGCACAAGTGGCCGATGCAGCACGTAACCTAGAGATGCTGCATGAGAGAGATGAGTTCGGGGATGCTGAGAGACCCGAGAAGAGGTAAGCATTCGTATTCAAGCGGTGACCAATCCATATTCTTTCCATATATGTCAATTATTCATCTCTTTAAATTGTATCTTCCAGGCAGAAAACTGGGGACCGGTCTCAGCCGGCTACTCAGCAGCAGCCTAATCAGCCCAAGGGAAACGGTCAGACTAACGACCGTTCTGCTACGGATAGGCGTGGCGGCAATGATAATTACCGTAACAACGTTGGACACTCCAATGGCAGCAGGTCCTAATACTTACGCATTATCTTATGATTTCATGTTATAACTCATAATTATGATACTTTAGCAAATCTTCTACCGGGAACCATGGAAACGGTAGGGACCAGAACCAGAGAGGTTCACAGCCTAGCCGTCCAGCTATCACTGGTATTCAATCTTACGATTCTTCGCATTGTCCTTTGTACCCTATTATCTTTTTTTTTTGGTAACCGTGATTTCCGACTCATTGGTCGACTAATCCACGGGGTTTGAGACCACCGCCACACAGACTCAAACCAGGTAAAGCCCTCCCTTTTCAATAGGTTGGCGTGGCATGTAAAATGTTTTATCAGGTCCTCAGCCAGCCATAGAACCTGCTGGAGGATATACTCATCCTCTTTGCTCTACTTGCCACCATAGGCACCCAGGGCCATATCGTCGCGACACCGACACATGTTTCAAGTGTGGTCTTCTTGGCCATCGCATGAAGGACTACCGTAAGGGCGAGATGGAGGGCACATCGGGACATGCTGATACCAAGCCGCCTCCTACCACTGGACGTGTCTACACGACATCTCGAGATCAGGCCAACAAGTCTATAGGTACCATCACTGGAATCTTGTATATGTATGGTCAGGCTGCGTGTGTGCTATTTGATACGGGTGCTACTCACTCGGTCATTTCTACTGCCTATGCTAAGAACATTAGTATGCTCCCCATGCCACTAGATAATAGACTCAGTATTTCCACGCCTTTGAGGGACTCTGTATTAATCACCCATGTATACAAGAGTCTTCCCCTAGAGTTTGATAATAAGGTTCGTCCTGTGACGCACTTCCGCTGGACATGAATGACTGTGACGCACAACGGGTTCGTACTCGGAAGGTCTGTACAAATCATATCTACCCTGCAAGCACGTGCACTACTGTCACATGGCTGCGAGGGTTATCTAGCCACAGTTCACGACATGGATGCTGAATCTCCATCAATTCAGGATCAGCCTATAGTGTCGGAATTCCAAGATGTATTTCCAGAAGAACTTCCGGGAATACCACCTGCACGAGAAGTGGAATTCAATATCGAGCTCATCCCAGGAGCTGAACCGATTTCTAAGGCTCCTTATCGCATGGCTCCCATAGAGTTAAAGGAACTGAAGGATCAACTGCAAGAACTTCTAGAACGAGGTTTCATTCGACCAAGCGCATCTCCATGGGGCGCACCGGTCTTGTTCGTTAAGAAGAAGGACGGCAGTATGCGTCTTTGTATAGACTATCGCAAGCTCAACAAGATTACTATCAGGAATAGGTATCCACTGCCGCGTATAGACGATCTGTTTGACCAACTCCAAGGGGCCAAACACTTCTCCAAGATTGATCTTAGGTCAGGCTATCATCAACTACGGGTTAAGGAGCAGGACATCGCCAAGACTGCTTTTCGTACCCGCTATGGCCACTACGAATTTGTAGTCATGCCATTCAGCCTGACAAATGCTCCAGCAGTGTTCATGGATTTGATGAACATAATCTTCCATGAATTTCTGGACAAGTTCGTCATTGTCTTCATCGATGACATCCTGATTTTCTCAAAGTACAAGGAGGAACACGAAGACCATCTTCGTACAGTACTACAAATTCTTCGCCAGAAGCAGCTGTATGCTAAATTCTCTAAGTGTGAGTTCTGGTTAGACAAGGTGGAATTCTTAGGTCACATTGTATCAGCAGAAGGAATCACTATAGATCCAGCGAAGGTTGATGCTATTACTAAGTGGTCGAGGCCGACATCAGCGACTGAAGTCCGCAGTTTCTTAGGCTTAGCTGGCTATTACCGTAGGTTCGTGGAGAACTTTTCCCGCTTAGCACTACCATTGACCAAACTGATGCGAAAAAGGGAGAAATTCGTCTGGACTGAAGAACGAGAGAAGAGCCTTTGAAAACCTGAAGCAGAATCTAGTATTTGCACCTATTCTTACTCTCCCATCTGGTACGGGTGGATTTCACGTCTACAGTGATGCATCGGGGAAGGGACTTGGCTGTGTTCTCATGCAACATGGGAAAGTGATTGCGTACGCTTCACGACAGCTTAAGCCTTATGAAGAAAATTACCCTACGCATGACTTGGAACTTGCTGCAGTCATGTTTGCATTGAAGATATGGAGGCACTACTTATATGGAGAATCATGTGACATTTTCACGGACCACAAGAGCTTGAAGTATATCTTCACTCAGCGTGAATTGAACATGAGGCAGAGGAGATGGTTGAGCTGTCGAAAGATTATGACATTAATCTGCAGTATCATCCTAGAAAGGCGAATGTAGTAGCAGATGCACTTAGCAGGAAATCCGGAATGATCAACGGCATTAAGATTGAGGAGGAAATCATAAGAGACATGGAGCGACTAGACATAAAGAATATGGTACGTGGACAGCACGGTTACTGGGCTAATCTTAGAGTAGAACCCGAGTTACTCTCTAGGATCAAGGAAGCTCAGAAAGATGATGGAGAAATCTGGGCGATAGTTCAGAATTTGGAGAAGCAGACGGAATTCAGAGTAGATGTAGATGGTATCGTATGGCAGGGCACGAGACTTTGTGTTCCTGATGATCAAGAACTCCGGGAAGCCTTGTTAGCTGAGGCTCATAGCTCCCCATTCTCTATACATCCTGGTTCGACTAAGATGTACCATGAAATCAAGCAGTACTTTTGGTGGAGTGGTATGAAACAGGATGTTGCCACTTACGTCTCCAAATGTCTTACCTGCCAGCAGGTTAAGATCGAGCATCAGCGATCTGGCGGTCTCCTTCAACCGTTAGATATTCCAGAGTGGAAGTGGGACAAAATCACCTTGGATTTTATTACTGGTCTTCCGCCAACCAAGAGGAAGCACGATATAATTTGGGTTATCGTAGATCGACTTACCAAATCAGCTCATTTCTTACCGATCCGCAAGGAAGATTCGGTCAGTAAACTCACCGATACGTATAGAAGAGAGATAATGAGACTCCACGGTGCTCCATCCAGTATCGTCTCAGACAGAGATCCTCGTTTCACTTCGCGATTTTGGAAGAGTCTACAGAAAGCTTGGGGTACACAACTTAAGCTTAGCACGGCTTTTCATCCTCAAATTGATGAGCAGTCAGAGCGAACGATTCAGACATTGGACGACATGTTGAGGTCATGTGCGTTGGAATGGACGGGTGATTGGGACGATTATATCTATTTGGTGGAGTTTGCATACAACAACAGTTGGCACGCAAGTATCAAGTGTGCTCCTTTCGAGATGTTGTATGGCAGAAAGTGTCACGCCCCAATCTGCTGGGATCAGGTTGGTGAGCGAACACTTGAAGGACCAGAGATCATAGAGATGACTAATGAGAGGGTCGCAGTAGCTAAGCAGAAACTTCAAGAAGCATGGTCACGTCAGAAGAGTTACGCCGATAAGCATCGTAGGGACATACATTTTAATGTAGGAGATCACGTCTTTCTTAAGGTTTTGCCGGCACGTGGTGTTAGACGCTTCGGGATTAAAGGGAAGCTCAGTCCTCGTTTCATCGGACCGTTTGATATCATTGAACGAGTCGATGAAGTATCTTACCGGTTAGCGTTACCTCCGCAGCTTTCGCATGTACACAATGTGTTTCATGTGTCCTTACTCAGAGGGTACCAGTATCATCCCCTTCACATGGTTCAATATCCACTGGAACAGATACGTGAAGATCTCACTTTCATAGAAGAACCCGAACGAGTTCTTGACAGACAAGAACGAGTCATGAGAATGAAGACGATTCCATTCGTCAAAATCCTTTGGAGGGATCATACCGAGCGGGAAGCCACTTGGGAAATAGAGGAGTCTATCCGGGCTTCTTACCCTCATTTCATATTTTGAATTCGGGTATGTTCTTCTTTTCAAGATTACTTTATCTATAATTCGGGGACGAATTATTCTTTTTAGGGGGGAAGAGTTGTAAAACCCGCATGCTTTTACCATGAATAGTACCCTTTAGATCGTACGTACAAGATTAGAACTTTCCTTTTATAGCATGTTTACGTTCACGTATAAGAATTTTAAGTATTACGTACGTGTTAGAACACGATAAGTATTTATTACGTATGAACACACGATAATTATTTAAATAATAATTATAATCACGAACATGCGATCATGAAATCATGGACATAATTTAATCACGAGATAATATTATTTACGTATATATATTTATTACGAACACGAATAAATATATTAAGTCACGATCAATAATTAATTAGAACACATAAAACACGAACACGATAAAATACGAACACACACTATAATATTTAGACTCGAGAAAAGTACGGGTTACCCCATGTGGGCCCCCTACCCGCGGCTACACCAAGGAAATGGGCCAAGCCCATATTAATTTTACTAAACAAGGGAATTAGGAAAAATATGTTTTATTATTTACAAAACAAGAAAATAGTTAAAACCCTAAAAAGTTCTTCCTTCTTCCTTCTCTCCCTTGGCCGCCATATATACAACACCACAAGGGTGTTTCGGGTTGATTTTCAATCTTGGAATTTTACAAGGATTCGTGTGTGTTCATCCTCATTTGTTTCACGTAATCGGTATAACCTTTTTAACCTTTTCTTTTATGTTTTGATTTAATGAATCACATCAAATCATGATGTTTTTAAAAACTAATTAAAAACAATTATTAAAACATGTAAGTGATCATGGGGTAAATCAAAACAAGGGTTTTGGGGTGTTGTGTTTCTGGCCGACGCCTAACCGAGCCCCTAAGGGGTCTCGGCTTGGCTTATTACCCACCACCCAGACCATATGGCCTCGGTATGATGATGATGATGGTCACGGCAGCAGCAAACAAGGGGAACCCCGACCTTGGTTCGGGGTATGGTGTTGATTACGGGTCCGGTTCATGGTTTCTAGTCACGGGTCCGGTTCATAGATTATTTTTAAGGTTTATGATTTTACTAGTTATGTGTTAAAAATTAAATTAATAAAACATGACATGATTAATTTAATTAACATGACCTAGGTTATAAATTTAATTATTAGATCATGAATTTTAACCTAACTATTTATATTTTATTAGACCTTATAATTAATTAATTATTAAAAACCATGACTATAATTAATTATATAACATGACTTAGGTTATATTATTAATAATTAATAATGCATGTTTTAACCTAAGTATTTTACCTTTATTTAATTAAAAACAGGATATATTTAATTAAATACTTTTAACTATAGTTTATTTAATTTACATGTAATAATTAATAAACTATACTTTATAACTAATGACTTAGAATAATAATTAGAAAACACTTAAGCTTATATATTTAGCTTCTTTAACCAGCTTATATCTATTTATGGAAACTTTCTATTTTTAGAAACTTATTTAATTAAAGCATCTAATCTATTTATGGAAACTTTCTATTTTTAGAAACTTATCTATTTTAAGCAGTAATTCTATTTTCGGATACTTTCTATTTTTGGAAACTTTCTATTTTTGGAAACTCTCTATTTTTGGAAACTTTCTACTTTTGGAAACTTTCTATTTTGGAAACTTTCTATTTTTGGAAACTTTCTATTTTAGGAATTCTGCTATTTTTAGAAAGTTACTTCATATTACACAGCAAGTATAATAATACATGAAATACAAGTAATACTTAATCAGAATATAAGATAAATACAGTATAAAGCTTAAAACAGTAAACATGACATGAACATATAAAATAAGCTAAGACATGACATAAAACTAGTTACGTATGTAGTAATCAGATACTTATACACGTATGTGTTTATGTAGCATTAGTGATACCGAGGTAGGACTCTGTTCTGATCGTCTTCTTCGTTCACTGGACATAAGGTACGGATTCCCTTCCTTTCAGTATGGACATTCTTTCCTTATTAGGATTCCCCGTATGCAGCCAACTGTTTTCCCATAGTATAAGTTTGTATGTTTGATTGCTTATGTTTAATTAGAATACCTAAAGCCATATACATGCATGACCAGTTTCACCTAGTTATGGAGGTACCATAACCATAAGAGGCACTGGTGTGTTATGACTTCCCCACGGCAGAATGATTGCTCGTGGCGTCCCTTCAGCTTTTGGCCATATTATTATATTTATCATGTGGGGCATATGGGTGCATCCTAGTTACATGTTTTCAGCAGATTACTCAGTGTGAATGTGGTGTGTGCCTTGCATCCTTCACAAGGAGCTGATCCCTCCTACCCAAAACCAGTATATTAAATTAGAGGCAGCCCCTCTAATTTGCATGATGAGGTCACCCCTCCAAGTATTCATGCACGATGGATTTTCATGACTTGGCTAATGGTAAAATATGTTAAACAGTTTTTACAAGATAAACATAAGGCTTTTCAAACTATAAAACCAGTTTTACTAAGACTTAACCGGGTTATTCGGGACTTAGTTTCTTCCGCTTTTATATGCTTATTTGCTTATATTATTCATGATTTATTGTACATCCGTGTACTGAGTGTATTGCTCAGCCGTTTTCCTTTTCATGTTCCCAAAACGGCAGGTACTCAGGGGCGCTCGTAGACTTTAAGCGTACGTGCATATGGACTGGAAGTTTTCTAGCCTTTCTTTGCTTTATGCATTATCTATACTTTGATACTCTTTCCATGGACATTGTTTAGTCCTTTCATTTACAGTACTTATGTTTGTGTGTGATGAGCTTTACTTTTGGACTACCGATGTTTGATTCCGGTATTTCCTTTTTATGGTCATGTAATGTTTTAGACATTTATCCTTGTATGCTTTGATGACACGCCATAATTACACGTGACATTCCATTATCAAAATGGGGTGTTACAAAGGAAGTCCTTTGTGTACATTTCTTCATTAAAGTTTGTATCCATATCAACAACCGCCACCGTGTCTACAGAATTGTACGTCTTCTCCTCACCTTCTAACAACGACAACATTCTGTCATTAACCAAATCAACCAAGTCGTGCATAGGTGCAAGAATGGCTCTATCCTGAAAATACTGTGGATCATATAGGTTACTCAGTAGATGTGGGTAAGTTTCCTCAATAATGGAACCGATATGGTTATCAGAATTAGGAACCAACATATCTTTAGGAAATTCCACGTCTGCCTCTCCATCGTTCTTTCCTCTGATTGTACCGTTACCAGTACTTAAAATCCAATCTACAAAATCTTAGATTTCTTTCCTTTCAGAAGCATCTGAGCTTGAACCTAACCTCATGTTAACAGTTAACTTTAAGACGGTGCATTCCTTCCATAAGACTGAAGAATTTATTGAAGCGTGTACCACATCTTGTCTGGTACCATTTGGAACAACAGGAAGGATTTGTCTAAAGTCTCCACCGAAAACAACAACTTTTCCACCAAAAATATTTTTAGAAGGTTTCTATGGATCAGTTCGACAAATATCTTTCATTGTTCTATCAAAAGCCTCATAACAATGTCGATTGACCACGGGCGCCTCATCCCATATTATTAGTTTAGTCATCCTAAGCAACTCAGCAAGCTCACTATCTGCTGAAATATGACACATGGAATCTTCGTTCGCATTAATAGGTATAGCAAACCTAGAATGAGTTGTCCTACCTCCTTCCAATAAAATTGCCGCAATACCACTTGATGCAACATTCAACATGATTCCACCTTCTGAACGACATGCAGCTGACATAGTTTTATATAGGTAGGTCATACCTGTTCCGCCATATCCGTACACAAAGAACATCCCACCTTTCTTTTTATCTACAACATCCATTATAGTTCTGTATACTCCTTTCTGTTCTTCTGTCAATGTAACGTACATCCTTTTATGTTGTTCTTTTAATTCTTCTTTGTTGTATTTAAGTTCATCGTGCACCAACCTATTATAGCCATCCATTATGTATTCATCTTGTGGATATGGCATGTTTGTTATATTTTTCAAGCTTTTTTTCTTTCTTAAAAGCATGTGCTCAATATATGTAAGGCATATATTTTTCTTTGTGTCATCTGAAAGTACCGATTCTGCAATATACATTGGTATTTAATCCGTTAGTAGCAATTTTGAGTATCAAAAAACTAATTATGCAATAATCGGGAAAGTTTGTATAAACCGATGTGTAAAATATATGACAGTAAAGCACACGAAAACTAAATGTTGATAATACCTGGATCATTTCTTTTAACGCGTTCAATGCTCTCTACATCTGCTGCCAAGACATGCCATGTTTTTTCATACACAAACTCTGGCCTAGACATACTGTCCGTCATAATAAGCATAACAAAAAAACTTCTCAAATAATTTCCCATCCCCAATGACTCGCTTCTATAAGTCCATCAATAAACTCCTTGTCATCCTCCAAAAGACCTCGTGCATAGCAAGCGTCTTTAAATGCCAGGTAAATAACCTTGTCAAACTCCCTTAATTCCTCGTACTCCCTAGCGCCTAGAACCTTATTAAGCAACACTCGCAAATAAAACATTTCACCCTAGCAAGGAGGTACGTGATGTATACGACCAACACAATCACCCTTTTGCCTACGCTGCTAAATCTTTTCGTCGGCTTTCCAAACATAATGCTTTGGAAAATCTACATAAATAAGTGATCGCGCAAAATCATCTATTTTATTCGTATTTATCCAAGCTTGAACTTTGTTTCGTTTATCGACGCCTTTTCAAGCGTGTAGTCAAGGCTATCGCTTTCTTCAAATACGACAGACTGCTCATTAGGCAAGTGAAATGGTAACCTCTCAACAGGTGGAAACCTGTAATGTATGTCAAAACCGTAAATCCTCCAAGCTGCTTCGCATGCTGAAAGATACCTACAGTCATAATAATTGGCAATCTCGTCAACTTCTTCATTCTCTGCAGCAAGAGTAACCCTATCCGGTCCCTTGTTTATATACTTGAAAAGATATTTGATAGAAGTTATCTGGTTGCACCACTCGACGTTTATATGAGACTGATAACGTCTTAGCAAGCCAGGGTTGTAAGGCACCACATAAAGATTATCCAAATCAACCTTGCTTTTTTAATAGTAGAAACGTCGTTCCTTCTTCAATAGATTGCGTAACCACTTTCATCGATAAACGTTCTCTCGTTATACTGTTTGGGAAACTTTTTCGTACACCTGTTGTTTATCGTGCAAGGAAAACTTGGACGCGCACGACCACATGGACCATGCATCATGTGATCGCTTACTATCTGATTCAATTTTGGATCTTCATCCTTATCAAGTATCTCGGCCGATATATATTTATCAATCTGCTCTGCCGGTCTTTAGCTTATCTTCCGGATGTAGAAATAGTAATATATGCGCATGTGGAAGTCCTCGTTTTTGGAACTCGACCGTGTAAACAGCTGAGAGGTAAATATTACAAAGTTAAATTTGAATACTAACACAAAAACTGTTTGTTTTGTAGGAATAACTTTCATTAAATTAAAACAAACATGATTAGAAAGTATTTACCTCCTTTTAGTCTGCCAAACCAACGTTTGTCTTTAAAATCCTTCATAATGGTGTCTAATTCTTGTTTAAACACCCTTGTTATGGCGTCCGGAGGATCTTCAGATTTCAATCCCTTTTTAGCAACAAAACATGAAATCTCAGGCCACTTTGGGTTACACGTGAATGTTATGAAAAGGTCTGGGTATCCAAAGTTTTTGCACAAGGTCATCGCGTCTAGATAGTTCAGCATCATATACCTTGGGCTTCCTGTATATGATCCAGGCAACACAAGTTTTTTACCTCTAAAAGTAACACCCGAATCCGGAGTTGCCGCCAACTTTTCCAACTTTGAATACGTCTCACTCCTTAAATCTTTCTGCTCCCTACGTATATACGACATCCTTTCAGACTCTATCATTGTGTATCCGTCTACAAGGAATTGCTGAAATAATCTTCACGGATTAAGTATCATTGAGTAGACATTTGATCTGTCCTGCAAGCGGTACGCAAACCACTCTCTCATAGAAACACGGGTTTTCTTATTTGTTGATGTTAAGTCAATAATTCATCTGTGGTATATATTTTTACGATATCCATCTTCAGCGTATGGAAACAACAATGGATACTGGAGTGCCAGATAGGAAGGGTGCAACTCACTTATTCTTTTCTTTCCGCCACCTTGTCTCTCTAAAATAATATCCCTTTTATGTTCAGTGGAGTCAAAGTCTCCAACAATAAGAGCTGCAACATCTGATGCAGTCGGTAAATCATACTTTCTTCCATCCCGTTTCCTCGTACCAATAAGTCTTAGCCTAATGTTAGCCTGTTTTTTCCTTGACCTAAAACGATCACCAGCCATACGAAACTTAGCTACCAAAGGGTTTGACGTATCCAGCATGTCGTGTATTTTCGACATAAGATGGTTGTCAACATCATTATTGGTAGAGGACGTCAATTCTCCGTTCCTGTTTGACATTACCTTATGCATCAGTTTTTTTTTGGTAAAAAGGTAACAATGACCCGGTAAATAGAACCAAAAAAAGCGTTGAAGTACAAGGAATGTGGCTGAAATGCCACATTAACCGCAAGCTACAGGCAGCTTGTTAAACAAAATGTTTATGACAGGCCATAAACATTAACTAGTCTAGAATACTAGAAATAAATAAACTAGACAAGAACCAAGATGATAACATAAAGTTACGAGAAACATAACAAAATATCAACATGGGATCAGCCAGTAGGAGTGCTTGCCCCAAAATTAGTGTTGAGAAGATTCACCGATTCATCAAAGACGACCTCGACTCCCTCCTCATTATCTTCCTCGCTTAGTTGAACCCCTTCATCAATACCAGGCATGGACAAAGATGAAAATTTATTAGATGTAGAAACACTGCTCATTTGAGCTTTACCCTTGTTCGGACCATTAGGATTACTAGTCTGCTGTAACTGACCAGATTTAGTATTCAACTTTCTACTATTATCACCACTCGTACTTGTAGTATCCAAGCGAGTTTTTGGACGACAAACAACCGTCTTTCCTATTTGGGAACCCTTACTCAATGGAACACCTCTCGGAACTTGATTCCCTAAATTACCTTTGTACTTCTTCCTCTTACTTTGCACTTGTTGGAATCCATCATTATCAACATGAGTTGTCACATTTTCAACCGTTGTAGGTTTAACATTTTTCGGACAAGAATCAAAGGAATGACCAAAAATATTACAAGTATGACATCTAGGCGGTTTCCATTCGTATTCAACACGAATTAATTCCTTAGTACAACCAGAGCCTTCAAGATCAGGGACACCAATAGTAACGTTATCTATAAACTCCGAATCAGCGTTCATCTCAATAAGACAACGAGCAAAACTACACCGACCCCAAGACTCTTTGCACATATTATCAGTATAACTATCCATCATAATAAGCTTACCAAGAAACGAAGCAATTAAACTAATACCTTCCTCTTCAAATACCTGTAGCGGGACATCATGAAACTTGACCCATACCGGAATACGAGTTAGTTCCTCCTTTAGAAGATTCGTTTTCATAGTCCATTTCTTAAGAAAAATTGGTGAATTACGAACCATCCACGGACCACCTTCCAGAACCGCATTAAGACCCTCACTAGACCCAAATTGAAAAAAGAAAAAACCTTTCTCATTCATCATGATACGCTTAAGACCATGTTTTGCCCAGTTATTCTTAGCAAAATACTCAACCACAGGAAATGCAATCCTTTTACCAAGAAAGTAACCATATAAAGTGTTTTGGTAGCGAGTATTTACTTTTTCAACAACCTTCTTAGGAATAGAAATATTAACCCCTTCACAGACATTATCAGAATTAAACGAAGAAGAGATTGCATTAATACCTCCATTAGTAGACGTAACCATATCAGCTTCAAATTTGCAAAGTAATTCCAGAATTTCTTTAGCACGGTCATGTGAGATCAATCCCCACAAAGGATGTTTCTTCATTCTTAATTCATGCATAAATTCACCCGCCTCACCAACCGTGCAAATCGTTACACCAAATAACTTCAAAACCTCATGTAGATTACACAGTTGCATACCATTAATTGTTGCAGCCTTAGCTGCAAGGTCCAAATATACATCACAAGAAGAGGAAACATTTGGAATAGAGTCATCTATTTCCTTAGCCATTTGTGCTGAGTGCACACTCGAACCACCTGAACTGAGTGAAGACGTTTTGCTAGTAAGATTCATATGGCGTTCACATAAAACTTCATAATAAAGCATAGTGGTCTCCTTATGTAAGGTAGACCATTTAGTAAATTTGTTTGCCTTAACACCATTTGCAAACACTTCAATGTCACGCACAGTATTCAAAGGAATAGAAAACAAATTAGATATCTCCTCTAACGTTACTAAAACTTTAAGATTAGACACCATATCCCTATCATTCCAACCTGTAAACAATGGCTTATCACTTTCATTGCTCGAATCCATGTTCAATCAAACACAACCCTAACCACGAAAAATAAACCCTAAACAAACAGTAACTATTTTTTTTTATCGTAAAAACAAACGATAACCGAAACCCAGATTCAAAGACACCTAGGAAATTAATAGCGACACTAAATTTAATTGCAACCTTAAATTAATGTCAGACCAAGAATGTCAGCCGCCAAGAACTTAATTGCACCACTTAAGAATGTCAGCCGCCAAGAGTCAGCCGCCAAGACTTAAAGTCAGCCGCCAAGAAAAGGTCAGCCGCCAAGAAAGGTCAGCCGACAATCAACCGGACCCACCAATCAAAGGACGAATTAAGTTTTTGCAAATGATAACAATACTGAAATAGCACAGTGAAACCCTAACACAACAACAACTGAAACCCTAAAAAACAAAAAATGCGACACACTATTAAACAATCAAAACGAATTTACTTTGTCCAGGTAGCACCAACATATGCAATGACCAAAATAAAGACAATAAACCACCGACGAGAGAAACAAACAATCGCACAAGAATGACGGCCAAAAAAACAAAAAATAAAACCAATTTAATTTACCCTAAAATCAATCAACCAAATAAAGACTTTGTTAACTCAAGAATAATCAGTGATTATTCGAGAAAACAGCATCATTATAAGGTATTCGGATTAAAGGAAAAAGAAAATTAGGTTATGAGAAGAAGGGATTTTTTGGCAGCCATTACCCTATGCATCAGTTACATGAAGGACTTAACGCTTATACTAAATAACGTTAAAAATTATAATTAAAAGTAAAGTTATATCATATAAGTATATATTTCACAAACCTTGCAAATTTCATCCTGTTTTCAATCTCGTGGGCAGTATCATAAATGTAAAGCTGTGAAAACATTGGTGGATTTCCTTCGGCAGGAAGCAAAGAACCCATTCTATGATAATTTTCTCCCTATATCCTGTAGCAATACGGACCACGTCCAGTGTTCATAGACTTATCTTGCTTGACACCTATAGAAATGAAAGAAAATACCGTATTGTATTGTCTTATATTATCTAAAAAGTTTTTGCTTTTAGAATGCTTTTTATTAAAAAGATCCTTCAAAAGTTTTGGTGGATTTTTAAGACTGGTAGGTAACATAGCTTTTCCTCGTCTACAACATAAGGAAAATGCTTCTGAATTGCCGTGTGTATTACCGACTGCACTCTCAGCATGCCATAACAATGCACCACAAGATTCACAAGCAACCGTTGGATCTCCATGATCACGATATTCTTTTTTTTTGGTAAAAGGGACAATTAATCCCCGGTAAAATATATTACACAAAAAACCATTAAGTACAACTGGAATATGACTGAACCGTCACATTAACCTCAAGCAAAGCTTGAACCACCACAATCAAATGACATGCCATTTGAAAGCTAACTTGCTATTACATAACCAATAACCCCTATAGGGGAAAACCACCTACAAGAACATAGACAACTAGAACAACCACTAATCATACAACAAAAACATTCTTTGGAAGATCCCACTGTCTGGCCACGTGAATGCCAACATTAGACTTCTTCAGCCTACTAGACATCAGCTTGAGACGAACATTAGCAGTAATGCATTCGGTAATCTGAATTACCGTGCGTTTAGTACCTTGAAAAGCCTCATATTTCGTTCTTGCCAAATAAAGTATGCAGAAGCAGCCACCGCCAACTTAGCTATAATACTTGCTGATGAACGTTTACCTGCTATTGGTAAAATTCGTTGGATAATCTGGCCCATAGAAGGAGGAACATTACTCAGCCCTGCTAAATTTCTCATATTATTCCACACATTACCCGAAAAGGAGCACTCAAAAAACAAATGCTCATGGCTATCCGGTTGAACACCACATAACAAACAGACAATACTAAGAGACACCAAATAATCCCAAGAAGAGATTAAGTCCTGGGTCTTCAACTTTCTCTTGATAATTAGCCATAAACGAAAGGGACAATTCCATATATACCCAAAACAAAAAGCATAATTCCATATTTCCCTAATTCATGCTTAAAAAGCATTGTACATATGCATTGGAAACTTGTCATTTGGGTAAATATGGAATTATCATGTTTATTTTGGGTATATATGGAATTTTCCCTAAATGAAAAGAATGACGAGGAATACATGATGGAAACCACACCATATGAAACCACGCTACTTTATCATTAACAAACCGGATATCAGACCAAACCTGACTCATAGTGAAAGGCTTAATCACACCATGTCGATCATGACATTCCAAAACATCTTTAGAACCATGAACAACCTGCACACGACATGAATCAAGAAAAAAGTATTTATCCATGAGGGCAGCCGGCTATTCCACACCCCCATTAACACACAAATCGCTGATCTTTGATTTAAGATTCAAGCCAGCTCTAGCTATATCTCTAGGCGTAATCTGAGGGACCAGCGGGCTATTATGGCACTACCTATTAAACCATATAGATGAATCATGACCATCACCAATCCTGGACCAAATAAACTCCCTAATAGTGGACCAAAGCTGCAACACCTTTCTCCAGCCCCACGACATATTACCACACGCAGGAATATCCCAGAAATTCTGATCTTTCAACTTGTACACATTTATCCATTTCACCCAAAGCGATTCCTTCAGGTTCGACAACTTCTAAATATGAGTCACCATCAACGCTGAGTTAAATGTACCAAGTCTACGAATACCTAATCCCCCTTCTGATTTAGGAAGACACACCACGTCCCAGGCAACCTTCGCTTTTCCTTTCTTTGAACTCCCATGAGACCATAAAAACGATCTCATAAGCTGCTCAATATTAAATAGAATGCGATTAGGAAGAATAAAAACCGAGGCCCAATAGATATTCATCGACCCAAGAACCGTCTTAATCAACTGCAACCTCCCAGCAATGGAGAGAGCTTTATTCTTCCAGTCGCTAATTCGAGACCTAATCGTTCAACAAGCTCATTGCAGCCCCTAATCAAAAGCCTCGACGACACAAAGGGACACCAAGATACTTCACTGGTAATCTTCCTTCCTCAAAGGGAAGAGTATGAAGAATAACTATCTTAGTATGCTTTAACACGTTACAAAAATACGTCGTACTATTGGGCAAACTAGGAGATAATCCTGACACACTCTTGAACTCATCCAACGACTCCTTTATGACAATAGCAGATTGAACATCACCATATGCAAATAAGAATAAATCATCTGCGAAACATAAATTGATAAGCTCCAACTTGGAACAGTAACGATGGTAAGTAAATAAACCTGAAGCTTGAACCCTCCTCTGAAGCATGAGCGTAAGAGTTTCCATCACAAGAGTAAACAAATAAGGGGATAAAGGGTCCCCTTGACGAAGCCCTCTACAACCCTTAAAGTGACCATGCAACGATCCATTGATGCATATCGAATAAGAAGTAGTTGTCACACACTCAAGAATCCACGTCACCATACGCTGATGAAAACCATAACCCTTAAGAATCTGCTCCAAAAAACTCCAAGATCACGATACTCTGATAGAATGAAAAACCAAAAAAATCATCATATATTATATTCTTTGATTCTGACGTGATTTTATTTTTGTTTGTATCAGTTAATCAACAGAAATGATTATATGAGTACCGTCACATATTCCTTCAAATGAATTGTTCTGTATTGCATCTTCATCTTCTTCATCCGAATCATCAAAGTTAATTCGATGGGAGGATTTCATAGACATACTCTTGACTTTTGGTTGTTTTGTAGAGGATGTTGATGCTGTAATGAGGACGAATACTTGTAAAACAAATTACAAATATTTATGATTAAACAAATGTTATTAAGCATATGTTGTTCTGACCTATGTTAAACATGACTGGCGTGCTAACACAACTTCTTGTACAATTCGTACCGATGGGCTTTATTCCTGCTTTTTTGTACATAAATCAGTTAACTTATAAGAATATAAAACTAAAACATGTTATTTAGTGTCATTAACTAAAGTTGAAATTGTTGTGTATACCTTTATCGAGAGCTGCACTTTCTCTGGTTAGTTTGGTTGCTGTAAATAAGATGAATATTTAGTATGAAGTACATAAAAGACCAAACATACAAAAAAGTTAATGTCTAAATAGACTTGTGTATTACGTGTGGGGATATAAATCTTCTTTGGACGTCCACATACTCTAAGTGTTATGTCTTCAGTTGCCCTACATGATTGAACTACATTTGTTACATTCGATACAGAATGAGTTGTCGGTGTAAATTTCTACAAGCGCACACTTCTCCTTAAAGCTTCAAAATATTTTAAAAAAGAAATTATAAATAAATTATATTAAGCCGATATATATATAAAATATGTTTGGATTTTGTTGTACGTGTGATTATATCAGATGTGCATGTGCGTCCATGAGATACAGGCGTAGTTGTTAACAAACTTGGTTGTGGAGTTTCTACAAAAACAAACAAATACAAAATTTTAAACTGTAACTTTTTTCAAAAAAGTGTGTTAAAATCTCATACGTGTTGATAATAGAATCTTGCGAGGTCGTCCTCTTGTTTGAGGTGTACTGTTTGCTACTCCCAAGTCTAAGACGCCACCATTGGTATCATGTGGTGTTTTAAACTCAATTTTGCACGATCGTGCAAGATTTAAAGGCGTACTTGTTAACAAACATGGTTGTGGAGTATCTGCAAAACACAAACAATTAAAAATATGAAACTGTTACTTTTTTCAAAAAAGTTTAAAAAATGTCATACATTCTGATAGTATATTCTTGCGAGGTTGTCCTCTTGTTCGAGGTGTACTGTTTGCTACTCCCAATTATGAAACGCCACCATTGGTATCATGTGGTGTTTTGAACTCAATTTTGCACGGTCGTCCAAGATTTAGAGGCGTACTTGTTAACAAACTTGGTTGTGGAGTATCTACGAAACACAACAAATAAAAAAATATGAAACTATTACTTTTTTTTAAAAAGAGTTTATAAAATGTCATACGTTTTGATAATATAATCTGAGGTCGTCCTCTTGTTCGAGGTATACTGTTTGCTACTCCCAAAGCTGAAACAACACCATTGGTATCCTGTGGTGTTTTAAACTCTAATGTACACGGGCGTCCAAGATTTAGAGGGGTGCTTGTTAATACGCTTGTTCCTGTAGTTGCGGCAAAAATCAAATCGTATATGAATATTTTTATTAAACAAATGTAAATAAAAGATTTAAAAAAAACATACGTGTTTCAAGAGGAATATACTTGCAAGGTCTCCCTTTCTGTCGAGGTTTGATGTCTGGTAGAACAGACGATGAAACAACAACATGTGTATGTTGTGGTGTTTCAAATCCTGCTTGTGTCCTTGGCGCTTTTTCCATTTGATTAGCTGATGAAACAATATATATAAATACATGTCATACAACTTACATCTAAAAAATATTTAAGTATGGAAAATGATGATCAAAATTTTCATACGTACAATGGCTTTTCGGTAGTTTTTTTGGACCTCCAACTGATAAAGGTGTGCCACTTGAGACTACATTTGATGATGGAATAATTCTTTTGCTTTTAGGTGTTTCAATCAACATTGGCGTTATTTCAAGTTTCACGGAAAGTAGATTACCTACAAATGGAATTACAAACATGAAATTACAAAACAATAGTCAAATTAAAAATTAACATTTAAGTTAATAACTAAGACATTGTATCTTACTTGTTGTGGTAGGTTGTTTTGTAGTCATAAGGATTCGGCGAGGTGTACCGTTTGATAGTATATTTGATGCCGACACAACATTCATAAATGAAGGTGTGGCGAGTACTAGTGGCATTGTCCTAGCGGTTCTTGTTTGTAGTCCTTCTGCTATTACACTTACGGTAAAAAATATTCTTATACTTATTCATGAAAATTAAAAAGTATGACTAAGCGTGTGTGTTTGAATCTTTCTGAGGCTGTCCTCTTGGTAGAAGTGATATGTCTATTGATGTTGGAACAGTCGAATCACAATTACCTTGTGTCTTTGAATGTATTCGAAGACGTCCTCTTGTTCGTAAGGCTATATCGGATGGCGGAATACATACTGAAAATTCAGTTGGTTAAATAAATATCATATAGAATGCTGAAAATATAATTATGAGACAAATACAATGTTGAAACTATACATTTGCTAAGCTCTGAAAGAGGAAACCTTAACGGCGTATGGTCTACATTGTTTGAAACCAACATGTGTGAATGTGCCTCTGTGGTTTGTGTCGATATTTGATGTCCTTTGGTCAAATGTTTTTTTTAACAATTGTTCCACCATTGACCAATAAAGAGGTTCCATTGACATTGGCCTTTCGTTTTTGATTGTTGACATTATTTTTATGCCTAACAAATATTATGAAACTAAATCATCATACAACATCTAACAATGATGAAAATAATAATAAAATGAATAGGAATGTATATAAATGATACCTTCATTGTTTTTTTATTTTGTTGATCTTCTTTCATTTGTTAATATTGATATTGAGTTTGATTTCTTCAATGGTGATATTATGTAATACAAACAGCAATGATAAACATAAAAAGATATTCTAACTAATAATTTTTACATTTATTTGTTTTAAATAATTTTAAAGAATGACAAATGTTACAAAAAAATATTTCCTATAATTTAGCTAAGTTGTTTTTATGAAAATGTGATACTTTTTTATGCAAAAAACATAATAAATTGTATTATTAAAATTAAAAAAAAAACACTAATAAATAAGATAACTTATATAAGTATCCATAATCATTCAAGTGGAGAAGCGTGCTAAGAAAAAATCTTGGCAACTATCCATAACCGAACAGTAGCACATTTAATCACTTAAACTAAAAACCGTTCATCAAAAATCAAAATAATCAGTCTCTGCCAATACCACTGGCTTAGCAAACTAAATAGGTACACAATATCTTAATGTTTTTTATCATTCTAGTATTAATTTTATTTAGCATTTGGTTGTTACAAATACCAATTTTATATAAATGATCAATTGTAGCAGTGATCAGCATATATACACTTATTTTATGTTGTTTCAAATCAAAAATAAGCATGATTATAGTTGATCATTTACTTGTTTTAGTTGCATGTAGGTTATCAAAACCCTAACCAAGTATATTATCGTTGTTGATCAAAAGCATTATGAAATTACTGAATAAAAATGTTCAGATTGTGGATTTGTACAATTATTAGTCAGAGTAATGGGTTTGAATAGGAAATCTTAACTTCTTGATTGTTCAAATTAGGATTTACATTTTGATTCTGCATGTATATGATACATTGGTTTTGTAAACATGGCATATTATGATTATTTATAAGGTTATTGAAAAATGATAATGAAAAGCCTAAATTTGTTTTTCAAAATATGTCGTAGGATGAATATTCAGTTTATTGTAGAAGCAAATGAAAGGAACCTCTAGACACAACAGTCGTATAGTCTGACCTTACTTCTATTATACTTTCCAACTCTTACCTTCAGTATTCTATACCTCACCTGACCAACTTTATATAGGATCCGGTGAGTTATACCTAATTCACAACAGAGGTACAAGACATAAAGTGCCAATAAGGAAGGTTGTAAACTCACATAACTATGCACTGCATTCAAAAGCATGGAGAGATTTTCTAAGTGATATCACTACGTAAGGATTAAGTGGTTCCATTTTGTGCGTCAAGGATTGAATGAGTATTACATGACAGCATACCATAGCAATGGTAGAGAATGCAACGGTTATAACATTGCTCGGTGGGATATAGGCAATGGAGATGTTTAGTTGTTCTGGAAAACATCATTGAAACTCCGATTAGTAACTTATTTTTATTATCATACTAAAAACATAATAGTTGATTAAAATATATATAGTTCTCCTGCTAATAATAAGAATGTTTTTAACACATTGTTTTGTAGCTGCTTCCTGGTGCTTTTTTCAAAAAAACATGGGCAACCAAATAAATGTTATGATTAGTAATGTATTGGCCAGAACAGTTAATCGACGCCGTGTGGAGCTGGTTGAAAATGATAGTTATGGACATATGTTTGTGGGTGGGCATGGGAGGCATTATGTGTAGATCATGATATTGAAGCTGGGACAGTTTTAGTTTTCACCAATCTTTTTAATAATGAAGTTTCAATGGTACCATTTTCACAAAACGGGTTTGCATTGCGCTTGGAACATGTTGAGAGAATGGATCTAAATGATTAAGCTCCATTCTGGCGAAACCCTCTTGATGAAGTTATACGTATTTTAATCTCAATTGTCTGTTTAATCAAATGATCAAAATAAACTTAAAAATATATAAACTGGTTAACTTGATTCATTTATGTGAACCTGTAGATCCTCGAATGAGACAAAGATGCGAATGGAAGAATCATAATGAACAACATGATGATGAGAACCAAACTTTCTATCAACCGTTTCTGGCATATGTGATTGATAGAAAATGTTTGGTAAGAACTTATGACTTTACCTTTGTTGAATAGATATTATGGAATACTTACGACATTATATTTTTTAAATTCAGACAATCCTTGCAAACTTTGTTACTCAACACCAAATGATTAGGTTCCATAATGCCATGTTGCGACATGTGGATCTACATTTTTATGTGGATGTGGATTTGAAACTTCACAATGATGAACCCCATAGAAGAAACCACATGAACATAAAGGCTGACTGGAGGAACATTATGTAACAGTGTGGGTTTGAAGATAACAAAACAGTACGGTTCAAGATAGTTGATTTCATTGAAGATGATGAACATACCGTTGACGATGAAGATCTAGTGATGATACCCTTAATCGACATGTGTTAGATGTCTACTGTTGGAAATTCTGGAATGTATTTTGTGGTTTTCCTGAAATGTGAAACAATTTAATTACCGTTATGTATTCTATGATCGTAATATCTGACATTAAGTTACGTAAAACTTGTTGTTTGTGTTTTGAAGACTCTGGGCTAGGTTATGTTGTAATATATTTTTAATTATGCTTATAGATTTGTTAATTGTTATAAATTTATTTGTTTGTTAATTAAGTTAGTATATGTTGTTAGCAGCATTTTTTAATAACCTTACTTTTGTTATTTTGATACGTGTTTTTTTACAGATATGCAGGTAATTGCAGATGGCATGTTGGACAACTATCATGATTCAATTCCTCACCTTTAACACTTAGCAATGGAAAATGATGCTTTCCAGGTATTACTATAGTTAACAATTGTTATAAGTAATTTTATACTGATCTTATTCTACACATTATGTCTAGAAGTTTGTTTATGGTAGTCATATAATTTTGTTTATGTTGAGCCTAAAAGTTATTACTACTATGGTAATCATATAGTTAGGCATTCCTAAATGATTATCCATTCCTAACTTGAAAATAAAATTACTTGAACTTATGTTGTTTAATAATTTGGGTTATAACAATAAATTATTTGTAATAATACTTTAAAACAGAACATTATCAAAAGTATGTAAATACAAAATAATGATAAATGATTATAGTATTACATAAAACTAAGTAAAAACCTAAGGTTCTCAGAAGTATATAAACACAAATTGTTTAAAAAAGACTAATATCCATTGATTGATTCAAAAACAGAAAACTTAAACACAAAGGCTAAACACATAAGCCAAATTATTCTGAGCAACAGCTAAATTCAAACAAACTGGAACAAAAAGTAAAACTTCAAACAATTATGAAAACATAAAAACATACTGAAAGTGGAAACATGGGATGATGATGTTGCTTCACTTTGTATCTTCATCCTTTTCAGCTTCTTTCTCAAGTTTCACAACAATAATTTCTTGTTGAACACTTGAATCATCATCCTCATCAGCTTCGACAGTGTCTTCAAGATTAAATTTTACCAAACTATTCTGGCCTCTGTCTTCATCCACAACAATTGTAGGCTTCTTAGAAGTCTGGTCATGCTCATCATCTTTCGTGTCATATTCAGAATTAAAAAGATTAATAACAACTATACTGTGTTCAATAGTACGGGAACGTTTCTTTCCAGAACCACCACTTGATGAGCCAATTTCATCATTTGATGGTGATTCAAGTTGTAGCCTCCTAGTAAGGCTAAGATCAACAAACTTGGAAGATTTGATGGGGACTGAAGGAGTTGTAATCTCATCGTCGGTATCTTGTAATGTAAAATGTATAAAAGATCAGATATATATTAATTAGTTCTTCAAAATTTGTTAATTAATCTGTTTTTATAATATTATACCTCATCGTCACCAAAATCTTGTTTCCAAAAGTTAATAATCTCTTTATCTGTAGTGACTCTCTCACATCTGTAAACATGGGTCTTGTTATTGCAATTGAATTCTGAAAATTAGACCCTAAATAGAAATGTTTTCCCAATAGTCCATCAGGGAAATAATTTTCATGATTGGAACCATGTTTTTCAGCCAATTCCCAAGTAGTTAACCCAGAAATCTTGTGCATATTGCCATCAAAAACACAAATCTGTGCACTACCGATATCATCGTGCACACGAATGATAAGCTTGAAACTATTTACAAAAAAAGTGGGTATAAGTATGATTAATAAACAAAATGTGCATAAAATATATACATAATGCAATGCATGATCATAACGGTATGCAAACTGTTCCTTTTCCCAAATGTTCACTGCACCACCAAAGTTTCTTTTTGGATTTATTACCACGTCCAGTAGCAGGACTTTTAAAATCAACAGAAAATACCTTCCTGCTACAAACTTTGCATCCATGATAAGCCCACCCTTTTTCATACTGAATGTTGTGAACTTTAGCGTATACGATACACTCGCCATCCTTTAATAAAAATAAGAAAATAAACATGTTAAAAAATGACCCACGGTGGGTTGTATATTATGAAGTTATCAGAAAAGTATTACCGGCTGAGTCTTCCTAATAGTTGAAACCATTTGTTTGACAACACCCTTCATGAATTCTTCAGGTGTGATAACCTTGGCTTTATTAGCAACCAACTCAATTTTTTGTTGCTCTAGATTATAATCTTTCCTAGATTCGTACCTAACCAATGACATCAACAGTTATTGTAATTGAAGAAGACGATGATATGACAATTATAATATTAGAACACTCTCAAACTGTTGTAGTAATTCTATATAACATTTTTTTTGGTAAAAGGGTAGCATGACCCCGGTAAATAGAACCAAAAAAAGCGTTGAAGTACAAGGAATGTGGCTGAAATACCACATTAACTGCAAGCTACAGGCAGCTTATTAAACAAAATGTTTATGACAGGCCATAAACATTAACTAGTCTAGAATACTGGAAATATATAAACTAGACAAAAACCAAGACGATAACATAAAGTTACGAGGAAAATAATAAAATATCAACATGGGATCAGCCAATTGGGGTGCTTGCCCCAATATGAGTATTGAGAAGATTCACCGATTCATCAAAGACGACCTCGACTCCCTCCTCCTCCTCATTATCTTCCTTGCTTACTTGAGCCCCTTCGTCAATACCAGGCATGGACAAAGATGAAAATTTATTAGATGTAGAAACACTGCTCATTTGAGCTTTAGCCTTGTTCGGACCATTAAGATTGCTAGACTGCTGCAACTGACCAGATTTAGTATTCAACTTACTACTATTATCAGCACTCGTACTTGTAGTATCCAAGTGAGTTTTTCGGCGAAAAACAACCGTCTTACCTGCTTGGAAACCCTTGCTCAATGGAATACCTCTCGGAACTTGATTCCCTAAAATACCTTTGTACTTCTTCCTCTTGCTTTGCACTTGTTGGAACCCATCATTATCAACATGAGTTGTCACTTTTTCAACCGTTATAGGTTTAACATTTTTCGGACAAGAATCAACGGAATGACCAAAAATATTACAAGTATGACATCTAGGCGGTTTCCATTCGTATTCAACTCGAATTAACTCCTTAGTACAACCAGAGCCTTCAAGATCAGGGACACCAATAGTAACGTTATCTATAAACTCCGAATCAGCATTCATCTCAATAAGACAACGAGCAAAACTACAACGACCCCAAGACTCTTTGCACATATTATCAGTATAATTATCCATCATGATAAGCTTACCAAGAAACGAAGCAATTAAACTAATACCTTCCTCTTCAAATACCTGTAGCGGGACATCATGAAACTTAACCCATACCGGAATACGAGTTAGTTCCTCCTTTAGAAGATTCGTTTTCATAGTCCATTTCTTAAGAAAAATTGGTGAATTACGAACCATCCACGGACCACCTTCCAGAACCGCATTAAGACCCTCACTAGATCCAAATTGAAAAAAGAAGAAACCTTTCTCATTCATCATGATACGCTTAAGACCATGTTTTGCCCAGTTATTCTTAGCAAAATACTCAACCACAGGGAATGCAATCCTTTTACCAAGAAAGTAACCATATAAAGTGTTATGGTAGCGAGCATTTACTGTTTCAACAACCTTCCTAGGAATAGAGATATTAACCCCTTCATAGACATTTTCAGAATTAAACGAAGAAGAGACTGCATTAATACCTCCATTAGTAGACGTAACCTTATCACCTTCAAATCTGCAAAGTAACTTCAGAATTTCTTTAGCACGATCAGGCGAGATCAATTCCCACAAAGGATGTTTCTTCATTCTTAATTCATGCATAAATTTACCCGCGTCACCAACCGTGCGAATCGTTACACCAAATAATTTCAAAACCGCATGTAGATTACACGGTTGCAAACCATTAATGGTAGCAGCCTTAGCTTCAAGGTCCAAAACAACATCACCAGAAGAGGGAACATTAGTAATAGGGTCATCTGTTTTCTTAGCCACATCTGCAGAGTGCACACTCGAACCACCTGAACTGAGTGAAGAAATGCTGCTAGTTAGATCCTTATGGCGTTCACACAAAACTTCAAAATAAAACCTAGTGGTCTCCTTGGGTAAAGTAAACCATTTAGGAAATTTGTTTGCCTTAACACCATTTGCAAACACTTCAATGTCACGCACAGTATTCAAAGGAATAGAAAACAAATTAGATATCTCCTCTAACGTTACTAAAACCTCAAGAGTAGACACCTTAACCTTATCACTCCAACCTGTAATCAGTGGCTTATTACTTTCATTGCTCGAATCCGCCATAGCTTACAAAACTACGAAAGCTAATTACAACCGACCACTTTAATGCAGCCAATCACGTGCAATGACGATTTAAGGATGAGAACCTTAAATAAAAGTCAGCCGCCAAAATTGTCAGCCGCCAAAATTGTCAGCCGCCAAGAATGGTTAAGGTCAGCCGCCAAGAATTGTTTAAACAGTTGAATGATATTAAACAATTGAATGATGTTAAGGTCAGCCGCCAAGAATTGTTTAAACAATTGAATGAAAGGTCAGCCGCCAAGAACGGACCCACCAATGAATAACACTTCAGGCGACAAGATCAAAACAAATGGCTTAAATGAAAACGATTAAGTGCTGCAACAATTTAATTCAGCCGACAATAGAAGACAAGAACGATTTAAATTAAAACGAACCCTAAAAAACCCTAAGAAAAAACAGGTAGCCCAGCGACCAATTTAACCAAAGAACAATTGAAAAAACACACTTGCCGACAAGAAAGAATTTTCTGCCGCCATAGATGTTATTTAGGGTTTTTTTTTCTTCTATATAACATACCTTTGACAAAAAGCAATCAACTCTGGTACTTTTTTGTTAATGACCATCTTCGTACCCCACAGACAGTTATGCACAGAAGGAAGTTTTGTAACGAAAACAAATATTATACAAAACTCAAATGAAAATATTTTGTTGGTAAATGGTAGTCACGTATACTTACCATTGAAATATTTCACTTTTCCAAGCTGCAACATAACATCAATATGATCAAGTGACTCCAACTTGTCAACATATTCATTCTACTTTTTGGCCCATTGGTCCCAAAAAGTAAGATTAATCCTTTCTCCTCTGCGTAAATTGAAGATACATATGAATATATTGTAAAAGTAATCTTGTTTATATGTATTTCTCAAAATAAAGACACGAGTTAAAAAAACTTACTCATCATCTTTAATGACAACAGTTCGCCTTATTTTGCTTGAACCTATTGATTTGACAGAGATAAACTCACCAATT
>JANFOE010002040.1:0-66861 GCA_025667525.1 Glebionis coronaria
ATATATATATATATATATATATATATATATATTATATATTATATATATATATATATATATATATATATATATATATATATATATATATATATATATATATATATATATATATATATATATATATATATATATATATATATATATATATATATATATATATATATATATATATATATTGTAAACTACCGGGATTTGGTAGACGCTTATGCATATAATAGTACTATTTGGGGACGATCACCCCAGTTCGTGCCTTGACGGTTGATCCCCCGTCGTGCCACATTGATTGGTAAGCGAATTTATGTATGAGAAGATTTACACAAGCGTGATTTTTGTGACGACACGCTAACTTAGATGGGGCAAATTGAGTTTTCGGGTTAGCTACCACACAAGCGTGATTTTTGTGACGACACGCTAACTTAGATGGGCAAATTGAGTTTCGGGTTAGCTACCCGTTGTTTGGTATAGTAAGGTAACAATTTAAAGCGGCTTATAATAATCCAGATAACAAAATATTGATATATGCACTGAATTATGATATATTGCCTGACTAGCAATACAGGGTCTTATTATTGATATTATGTTCGTGTTTTGGTTTTACATAACCATATTCATATAACGGTTTTTATTTAACTTTATACAACGTTATAAAACGTATTGTATGATGTTTTTACGACATTGGCTCGTATAATGATTTTGAAGGCAAATGCCTATATTATGATTTTTGATAAGGATTTGTATAAAATGACTTTGGCTATTTTATGGCCTATTATAAAGATTTGTACAAAATGATTTTCGGTAATAATTATGTACCGATGATATATTAATGGTTTTATTAAACTCTATGAATTCACTCGGCGTTATCGCTGACCTTTTACTTTAACATGTTTTGTCTCAGGTACTTGAAGGTAATTCTCGGGAAGACAACAAGAATTCATGTCCCACACTTATTTAACAAATTTCCATTCAAATGCTTTGTAAAACCTGTATGAAATACAATGACTTGGGACCTATGTAAACTTGATATTTATGAATGGAAATGCTTTATTATTAAACGACGCGATTTTTAAGCGTTGTTTATGATGTGAGTAATGTGCTATCCCGTAACACCAACGAGTCTTCTGCTGTATTGAATTGTATAAATTTGGGGGTGTTACAGTTTGGTACCAGAGCTCTCGTTATAGAAACGAAAGATTTTTAAAATTAAGGTTTTGAATAAAACATTTCAAAATCTTTTAACTATAAACATTTTTCACAAAATGTCTAAAAATCTTTTGACTATAACGGTGCCGAAGAATTTCCGAGTTACCGACAAGGCCATACTGAGAAGTGTTATTTTAATATATATATAACTTAGATTATATATATACATATGATGTAATTTGATTACATGATTGTTTGATGATTATTTCTATATTTATACGAGGTATTTATACGACGTAGATTGTCACAAGGAACCCTAACTCCCCTAGTAAATCAATCGAAGCTATTCCTATAGGAATTCTACCTATCCTAGATCTAAACCAAGTTGTGGATGTTTATAATCCAAACAAAATGGTTGATATTCGTAGAAATGTAGACATTAGTTGATTGTGAAATTGAAGAAGAACTACGTTACGTGCTTACGTTTACATACACCGTTTTGGTGACAGTCCGACATTTCAAGAAATAAATTTATCCGTGAATATTATTATTTTGAAATTTTAAATTTGTGTTGGTTCATAAACTCACAAATTTACGAGAAGAGATTAGGACTTACGATTATAATTTAACGTCCTTTACGACTAAACCGGAAACCTTAGGATTACGTATTTACGTTTTCGAACTCCGTTTTTGATGAGACAATTTTTATTAGATTCGTTTTGTGCCGTTGATTCATAATTTATAAAAATATTTTTCGTAAAACGACCCGAGGGCACGCAAATCGAAGAAACTAGAATCGAGGAGTACCCGTAAATTAGTGGAGATGAGACAAGTTTACACTTGCCTCACCCCCACTATGGGTGGCCAAGGCAAGCCACCAACACCTCTTTGGTGTCACTTTTATACTAGCCTTAAGGACACTTGTCCTTATACTACCTAAACCACTTAACAAAAACCATCTAAGCCTTTACCATTTTCTCATAACATGCAAACTAGTAAAAAGTTTCAATCTCTCTCTTCTTTCTCCCTTTTGGACGTCCCATAACCCCCCTAAATCACCATTTTCATCAAAAAATTTAACCATAAATCATATGTATAATTTACATATGATGAAAACCCATTGAGGTTATGAATATTGGAGGTGATCTTAACATGTAAAAAGGAGTTTTCAAGGGACTTTGGGGCTGATTTATCAAGGAGTTTTCATGAAGAACAAGGGCTGATTTTTGGAGGAATCTACAAATACTTGGTGACCCTAGAAGTGGTGTTGATATCTCATAAGATTGGTTACCCAAAACCAAGTCTTGTTCATCAAAAACCTCATCTTTTCATCACTAATGGTGGTATAGAGATTGTTCTTCCTATCCTCTTGTTATTTTGATTATGTAATCTTTTATTTTCTTTATTTATGTATATGTATATGATGATGAATGATGATAAGAATATTGTGTGGGGATCATGTGTTGATAAACATGGTTAAGAAGATGGAAAACCATATGTAAGAATGTTAAAATCTTGCATAATAAGTTGGCTGTATAAAAACAGTAAGTAACCTTATGATAAACTGATAAAATGGAATAGTGGAATCCATTTACAGTAAGTATTAGGTGTTATACACATGTGAGAGTTGGCCATGCAATGGAATCATCAAAATGAGTGAGATATGATCAAAACAAAATTGGTGTATCAATCTGAATAGTCTGTTTTGTAGGGACTGTTAAGGGTACTTAGACATGGATTGAGCAGTAGCTATAACTAACTTATTTGTAGCAAATAATATGAAGTTTATGTAGTCTAAAAATGAGCTTCTATCTCCTTATAGAACTCAAGATATGATAAAAATGGTGCAAGTGAAACTAAAAATCAGATTTTGTGAAATTAAAGTTTAATAGTATTATATAAGCACTCAAAATAATATAGTATAAATAGTGAAATTAAAACCCACTAACTTATATATTTCATTTATATAAATATGTATAAGGATAAATAAATGGACATTATATAAAAATGGTAGTTTGGTAAGTTTTATAAGTTATAAAAACTATAAACATGATTTTTACGTCTTTTCGGCTAGTACCGTAAAATTTACGTTTTTCGTCAATTAAAACTTAGACGATCGGACCCGTCTAATGTAAACTTTTTAAAAGTCATATAATGATATATAAGTACTTAATACAAGTAAAAATCGATAAAACCCGAACTATATAACATACGGACATTAACGGGCTAAGTTAGCATTATTGGACTAATAATCCAACTAAATGGACTAAACACTTATAAATTTACTTATTGGGCTTAACCCACTTGGGCCCAACATGAAAAGTATAATACTGATAATAAAGGTGTAAAATGGACAAATATAAAGTATTAGGCTTGTAATATGCTTATTGGGTCTAAAACATTTAAATAAGTAAAACTAGTAAAACTAGTATAAAAATATTACCAACACATAAACACTATAATGAATGAGTAAAAAATGTACAATCCCACTTGATCATCATCATATTTATAAAATCATCATATGTATACATAATTTCTATTTTTATAAATTCATTGGACAAGAGTCTAAGACAAGTATTATTTTTCTAGGTTTCCGTGATTGAAGCATGTACCGTACATCCGAATTGCTGATAACCCGCTTTCCCACATCAATGTGAGTTCATAGCCTCGCACTCTTTTAAATGTTTTTATAAAATATTTTATAAACCCGCGAGGGAGATAACATGTTAGTTTTTATGAAATATGACACTATTTGTCTCGATTGTGTGTTTATTGATTTGGACCCGAATGATTGTATGACCCGATGAATGATTAAATGACCCGATAGATGAAATGAAATGGATTATTAAAGTTAGGTTATGTCACTAAAAGTCCCATTAGCATGAATTGTGAACTACCGGGATTTGGTAGACGCTTATGCATATAATAGTACTATTTGGGGACGATCACCCCAGTTCGCGCCTTGACGGTTGATCCCCGTCGTGCCACATTGATTGATAAGCGAATTTATGTATGAGAAGATTTACACAAGCGTGATTTTTGTGACGACACGCTAACTTAGATGGGCAAATTGAGTTTCGGGTTAGCTACCCGTTGTTTGGTATAGTAAGGTAACAATTTCATGCGGCTTATAATAATCCAGATAACGAAATATTGCTATATGCACTGAATTACGATATATTGCCTGACTAGCAATACGGGGTCTTATTATTGATATTATGTTCGTGTTTTGGTTTTACATAACCATATTCATATAACGGTTTTTATTTAACTTTATACAACGTTATAAAACGTATTGTATGATGTTTTTACGACATTGGCTCGTATAATGATTTTGAAGGAAAATGCCTATATTAAGATTTTTGATAAGGATTTGTATAAAATGACTTTGGCTATTTTATGGCCTATTATAAAGATTTTTACAAAATGATTTTCGGTAATAATTATGTACCGATGATATATTAATGGTTTTATTAAACTCTATGAATTCACTCGGCGTTATCGCTGACCTTTTACTTTAACATGTTTTGTCTCAGGTACTTGAAGGTAATTCTCGGGAAGACAACAAGAATTCATGTCCCACACTTAATTAACAAATTTCCATTCAAATGCTTTGTAAAACCTGTATGAAATACAATGACTTGGGACCTATGTAAACTTAATATTTATGAATGGAAATGCTTTATTATTAAACGACGCGATTTTTAAGCGTTGTCTATGATGTGAGTAATGTGCTATCCCGTAACACCAACGAGTCTTCCGCTGTTTTGAATTGTATAAATTTGGGGGTGTTACAGTTTGGTACCAGAGCTCTCGTTATAGAGAACGAAAGATTTTTAAAATTAAGGTTTTGAATAAAACATTTCAAAATCTTTTAACTATAAACATTTTTCACAAAATGTCTAAAAATCTTTTGACTATAACAGTGCCGAAGAATTCCCGAGTTACCGACAAGGCCAGACTGAGAAGTGTTATTTTAATATACATAACTTGGATTATATATATACATATGATGTAATTTGATTACATGATTGTTTGATGATTATTTCTATATTTATACGAGGTATTTATACGACGTAGATTGGCACAAGGAACCCTAACTCCCCTAGTAAATCAATCGAAGCTATTCCCGTAGGAATTCTACCTATCCTAGATCTAAACCAAGTTGTGGATGTTTATAATCCCAACAAAATGGTTGATATTCGTAGAAATGTAGACATTAGTTGATTGAGAAATTGAATAAGAATTGGCGAGATTAAATCTGATATCGATGCCATGACGATCTTTCCTTATAGAGTGGAGTTTGACAAAACGTTACCACCTGGAAAGGTGTCATCTGATTCGTTGTCACCCAATTCTTAAAATTGAAATCGAAAGGGTGAATGTTGCACTTGAGGCTGTTATTGGAACCATTACTCAAAAGCCTCATGCCACTAATACCTTTCCGAGAAGTCTAATTGAATGTGTGAGTCATTTCATACTAGTGACTCATTTGATAATTGTTGTTGTAAGAGCTATAGGATTGAAAATTAAGTGTTGATCATATCGAGCTTTTATTGCCCTTTTAAGGTTTATGAATAAGGTCGAAAGTATTGGAAAATAAGGTAGGATGTTGCATTGATTATAAGTTGATTAAAAACTTGAATGAAGTAAAAAATTAACTCGTATGGAATACGAGATTCTCAAGAGGAAATCGTTAAGTCCTGTGATTGAATTATAAGGTTTTAAATGTTTGTTGGTTCGTGTTAAGAGTTGTTCCTAGGCCATTGTCCACTAACGAGGATGCCCAGTGTCCAAGAAATAAATTGAAGAGATCTTCTTCTGAATTGGGACCGATGGATCTTTCGGGACATGTGGAACACCTAATGACTCTTGTAGATTAGTATTCATTGTGGTATCTTTTAAAAATAATCTCTAACTTAAATGAGACATCAGTTGGTAGGATGAGTTCTTGGAATTGTATGACATAGTGACACATAATGTGTTACGGTACAATTTTGACTTGTTTGTGATTAATGAAAAGAATACCATTGATTGCTAAATTCTACATGTATCGATGTTATCTATCCTTTATTGCTTCATCCTAATGTTCGCATTAGTGATGCAACCATTGAACAAGTACTCATCTTGATTTGAGTTACGTTGTGGATAATTCTTTTCGAGCGCCAGCAAGGTCATGAACCTCATGATTATTTGGCTAAAGCTCAATTCCTATCATATTTTAGTTAGTGCTTGGTGAAAAAGCTTTCATCACTCTTTTGCAGATCACTCGTTGTTTTTATAATATAAAACAGTATCCCTTGATAAAAATTGAATTTCCATCACCATATGGATTATTTAAAGTGAGACTTATAAATAATCGTTAACGAAATGAAGTTGTTTATGAAACACCTTGGAAAACTTAAATGTTTTCATAACAAAGAAAATCTTTGTAAATTTATTTTTGATTCTCATTTAAGAATTAAGCATGAAAATGTTTTTATTATAAACATGATGATAAAATTTTGACGAACTGAGTATTGCATCGTTAATCTTGAAATTGTATATAGTTGCGCGCCTACATACAATTTGGAATGGACCATGCAAGGCTGATTAGTAGTCACCATAAAACTAATGAATAAACACTACATGTTCTTTGAAGATTGTGAAAGATTAAATTTTATGAGATCTGCAAGAAGTGAAAAATAGGGACATAGTGTTAGGGACACCTACATATGTGCCTGTAGCATCTATTCTTCTGAGTCGAATTTACTAATCTTTGGAAATTGTCTTATTTTACAATTGACAATTCTTTCTTGTCCAATTCTCCCGTAGTGAGATTCTTAGGAAAAGTATCCGATTACCGAGTGTTGATACCCGACTGGATGTATCGACATTCCTATCATTTCTTTTGATTTGATTTCATTTGAATGACCTGGGTAATGATCCGAGGAGCTTTCGAATGCATACTCAAATTATGAAAACATGGGATATATTCATATTCATTAAATGTTTTCGTCTGTATCTGATTTGAAATTCTCTCACGTAGATTATGCGTTGACCCTACTCTTTTAATGGTAGTTGTGTCTCCATATATCCTTGAATTTGTGAAGGATTATGAGTTATTATTAGTCTTTTGAGAAGTTCACATCTTATCGACGGCAATAAAACTAAAAAGTTGATAGTGCCAGTAGAATAGATTGATTGATTATGAAATGACGACATTGTCTTAATTGATGGGAACTCGAGTAGAAATCCCCTAAAAGATAAGATGTTGGTTATCAAAAGTGATCTAAATAATTCTTGATGGATGACATATCCTGCATTTAGACTTGAAATTATACCGTGAATGGTTGTGAATTAGTCATAGATATTATAATCTAGAAAGAACCTAATATGAATTTATTAAAAGATGTTTCTTTTATCTGAAACTTTAGGAGGTATTTATTGGTGAATTACCTAGACTTTTGCCATTAAGGCAAGTTGAAATTGGTATTGATTATATTCCTTGTGCTGCACCTGTGGCGTGTGCACTGTACGTCAGCATCATCTGAATTAAAGGAATTACCGTACAACTGAGAGAGTTGTCGGAGAAAGATTTTATTCTACCGAGCTCGTCATCATGAAGAGCTATGGTGTTATTATTCCTTTTATTTATTGATTACCATGAACTAGGTAAATTGAGGATTAAAAATCTATATCCACTACCCAAGATGATAGATTTGTTCGATCATTTACAAGGTTCTAGCGTATGTTCTAAAGATTTGATCCACGGCATGGTTATCATCAATTTTGCGTCCGCGAAAAAGATTATCTATTCCAATCACTACATCCAGAACTTGTAATGGACATTATGAGTTTCATGTATGTCATTTGAATTGACTTATACACATGTAGCATCCATAAATTTGGTGAATCACGTGTGTAGGCTGTAATTTGATAAATTCATGCTCGTGATCATTAAGGACTATTTGTTTGTTTATAAGAATAAAACTGAGTTAATAATTAGTTATAGACTGCCCTAAATTGGCCGAACAATGAAAACTTGTACCTTGAGTAATTAACATGTGATTAATAGATAATGGAATCTACACTAACTCTTCAAAAATTTAGAGCCCTTTTAAGACTTTGGGTTTTACCGAAAAGAAAGTGCAAATGTGTTTTGACAAATGTTTTATCAAAAAGAACTTTTGAGGAATTATACCCTTATACCCAGAACATTTAACTAAACTCCTGTTTAGGGGTAAATGTTCGTGTATACCTCAAGACAACCTAAGAGGGATTAAGGAAACCATTTAAACCATGACATAAAATTTGAAACGACAATTTTTGCTTTTCAACTAAGAAAATTTTGACCAAAGTATAACCAAAGATTTTTCAAATATTTACGAATCTAATTAATTATTTTTGATAAATCAGCAAAAATCGTGTTAATTAAATTCAAATTTGTTTTGAACATTTTATTATAATTGGTCGAACTAAGAAATTTAAACTTTTAACGTTTACGTTTCATAAAAACTTAATATTTATTGTTAATTTACGTGTAATAATTATCGACGCTTTAAACGTCGGATTGAGCAAAACTGATAAAAATAATAGTTGAAACGAAACTAAAACTTAGAAAATATGAAGAAAGAAATTCTGAGTGAATTTTTGGTTATGATAATTATTTCACCAGGAAAGGTGAATATATATACTGACACACGATATAAAAAGGATAAAGAATCAATTAGGATGTGTTCCTTAATAATGAATGTGCAAAATAAATAGCTGAACCATATAAAAATAAACAATGCTTGTAAGAAGGATAATATAAATAATAAAGGGGTTCGCGGCTAATGTGAACCATTAAAATTAAGAAGCCGATGACATTAAATGTATAAAAGGCCGCTTGTGGTTGCCTAAATACGGATATTTTGAGATTTAGTCATGTTAGAATCTTATAAGATTAAGTATTCTATTCATGCCATTTCTGATTCAATGTATTTTTACCTGAAGAAGTTGTACTAATGGAAAATTATGAAGGCAGACATCGCCTCATACATTAGTAAACGCCTAACTATTGCAAAGGTCATCATCTGAATTTGATTCGATTTGGGTCATCGTTGACAGACTGACCAAATATGCTAATATCATTCTTGTTAATGATACATTCTCGATGAAGAAATTGACTCTTTTGTATTTAAAGGAGTTATGTAAACATGGTGTGCCTGTGTCGATCATCTCTATCAAGATCCTTGCTTCGCATCGAATATCTAGAGATTTGCTCAGAAGTCATTGAGAACGAATCTTGATGAGAGTACTGTACCACCCTAATCGAAGGGACGAGGTAAAGTAACGATACAAAATACTATAAGTGTTGTTTTATGTTTGAATGATTGACCTTTGGTAATAAACTGTAAAATCATTTTCATTTTGAGAGATTATCATTGTAAACTATCGTATTAGGATCGAGATCGAATCTTGTGAGAATATATATTAGAGCATCTGTAAGCAGGAGTTGGGATGAAGACACCCGACATACACCCATTGTGAGTTGGACATGTCTTTTAGGTTTAAGGTTTACTATGATGGCGAACCTAACCTTACAAAATACTCGACCCGCGAGACCTGAAACGATTGTTGAAATTAGGATCTGATTATTGACTGCCGGTAGTGGGCAGGAGGTTATGTGAATATGAAGGGTAGATCTTGAAGTGCCGGATGGGTAGCGAAGGTATGCCAAAAATTTTCACCTTGGAAAAATGAATTGATGATCTGAAGGATCATGGGAAATAAGTCTCCGTTGTATGAGACTATTGAGAGGATGTAAAAAGATTGGTTTGAAAGGCATATAAGTTGGATCTACCCTAGGCCTTCAAGGGCTGCGTGAATTATGTTTCGTATATCGAACTTGATAAAATGCCTATCAAGTGAGAATCTTATTGTTTCTTAGTAAAGTTTAGATCGGCGAAAAGTTGCATTCATCAAAAACCCGTGAACATCATGGATAGAGAAAGTAAGTCAACATTAAGCCTGATCTTATTCCTGTAGTCATGTTTGATGAAACTCGCGTATTGTAATGGATTACACTTGTGAGAAAAGACCGAATGTTGAGGAAATACCCACATGGCTTGAACTCTATAAGAAGCGAGTAGTAAGATAAGATGATCTTTGAGGACAAAGATCCTGTTTAGGGGTAAATGCTGTGACAATTCGTCAATTTATGGTTGATATTTTATTCTCAAGTATTATTTAAAAACGTTATTTTAATGTTATATTATGAACTCACTTATTTTTGGGAAGAAATTATGATTTACGTCTTGAAGTAGCATCGACTACGTCTAAACCGGAGGATTCTACGTTACGTGCTTACGTTTACATACACCGTTTTGGTGATAGTCCGACATTTCAGGAAATAAATTTATCCGTGAATATTATTATTTTGGAATTTTAAATTTGTGTTGGTTCATAAACTCACAAATTTACGAGAAGAGATTAGGACTTACGATTATAATTTAACGTCCTTTACGACTAAACCGGAAACCTTAGGATTACGTATTTACGTTTTCGAACTCCGTTTTTTGATGAGACAATTTTTATTAGATTAGTTTTGTGCCGTTGATTCATAATTTATAAAAATGTTTTTCGTAAAACGACCCGAGGGCACGCAAATCAAAGAAACTAGAATCGAGGAGTACCCGTAAATTAGTGGAGATGAGACAAGTTTACACTTGCCACACCCCCACTATGGGTGGCCAAGGCAAGCCACCAACACCTCTTTGGTGTCACTTTTATACTAGCCTTAAGGACACTTGTCCTTATACTACCTAAACCACTTAACAAAAACCATCTAAGCCTTTACCATTTTCTCATAACATGCAAACTAGTAAAAAGTTTCAATCTATCTCTTCTCTCTCCCTTTTGGACGTCCCATAACCCCCCTAAATCACCATTTTCATCAAAAAATTTAACCATAAATCATATGTATAATTTACATATGATGAAAACCCATTGAGGTTATGAAGATTGGAGGTGATCTTAACATGTAAAAAGGAGTTTTCAAGGGACTTTGGGGCTGATTTCTCAAGGAGTTTTCATGAAGAACAAGGGCTGATTTTTGTAGGAATCTACAAATACTTGGTGACCCTAGAAGTGGTGTTGATATCTCATAAGATTGGTTACCCAAAACCAAGTCTTGTTCATCAAAAACCTCATCTTTTCATCACTAATGGTGGTATAGAGATTGTTCTTCCTATCCTCTTGTTATTTTGATTATGTATTCTTTTATTTTTTTTATTTATGTATATGTATATGATGATGAATGATGATAAAAATATTGTGTGGGGATCATGTGTTGATAAACATGGTTAAGAAGATGGAAAACCATATGTAAGAATGTTAAAATCTTGCTTAATTAGTTGGCTGTATAAAAACAGTAAGTAACCTTATGATAAACTGATAAAATGGCATAGTGGAATCCATTTACAGTAAGTATTAGGTGTTATACACATGTGAGAGTTGGCCATGCAATAGAATCATCAAAATGAGTGAGATATGATCAAAACAAAATTAGTGTATCAATCTGAATAGTCTGTTTTGTAGGGACTGTTAAGGACACTTAGACATGTATTGAGCAGTAGCTATATCTAACGTATTTGTAGCACATAATATGGAGTTTATGTCATCCAAAAATGAGCTTCTATCTCCTTATAGAACTCAAGATATGATAAAAATGGTGCAAGTGAAACTAAAAATCAGATTTTGTGAAATTAAAGTTTAATAGTATTATATAAGCACTCAAAATAATATAGTATAAAATGTGAAATTAAAACCCACTAACTTATATATTTCATTTATATAAATATGTATAAGGATAAATAGATGGACATTATATAAAAATGGTAGTTTGGTAAGTTTTATAAGTTATAAAAACTATAAACATGATTTTTACGTCTTTTCGGCTAGTACCGTAAAATTTACGTTTTTCGTCAATTAAAACTTAGACGATCGGACCCGTCCAATGTAAACTTTTTAAAAGTCATATACTGATATATAAGTACTTAATACAAGTAAAAACCGATAAAACCCAAACTATATAACATACGAACATTAACGGGCTAAGTTAGCATTATTGGACTAATAATCCAACTAAATGGACTAAACACTTATAAATTTACTTATTGGGCTTAACCCACTTGGGCCCAACATGAAAAGTATAATACTGATAATAAAGGTGTAAAATGGACTAATATAAAGTATTAGGCTTGTAATAGGCTTATTGGGTCTAAAACATGTAAATAAGTAAAACTAGTAAAACTAGTATAAAAATATTACCAACACATAAACACTATAATGAATGAGTAAAAATGTACAATCCCACTTGATCATCATCATATTTATAAAATCATCATATGTATAATAATTGTTATTTTTATAAAGTCATTGGACAAGAGTCTAAGACAAGTATTATTTTTCTAGGTTTCCGTGATTGAAGCATGTACCGTACATCCGAATTGCTGATAACCCGCTTTCCCACATCAATGTGAGTTCATAGCCTCGCACTCTTTTAAATGTTTTTATAAAATATTTTATAAACCCGCGAGGGAGATAACATGTTAGTTTTTATGAAATATGACACTATTTGTCTCGATTGTGTGTTTATTGATTTGGACCCGAATGATTGTATGACCCGATGAATGATTAAATGACCCGATAGATGAAATGAAATGGATTATTAAAGTTAGGTTATGTCACTAAAAGTCCCGTTAGCATGAATTGTGAACTACCGGGATTTGGTAGACGCTTATGCATATAATAGTACTATTTGGGGACGATCACCCCAGTTCGCGCCTTGACGGTTGATCCCCGTCGTGCCACATTGATTGGTAAGCGAATTTATGTATGAGAAGATTTACAAAAGCGTGATTTTTGTGACGACACGCTAACTTAGATGGGCAAATTGAGTTTCGGGTTAGCTACCCGTTGTTTGGTATAGTAAGGTAACAATTTCATGCGGCTTATAATAATCCAGATAACGAAATATTGCTATATGCACTGAATTACGATATATTGCCTGACTAGCAATACGGGGTCTTATTATTGATATTATGTTCGTGTTTTGGTTTTACATAACCATATTCATATAACGGTTTTTATTTAACTTTATACAACGTTATAAAACGTATTGTATGATGCTTTTACGACATTGGCTCGTATAATGATTTTGAAGGCAAGCCTATATTATGATTTTTGATAAGGATTTGTATAAAATGAATTTGGCTATTTTATGGCCTATTATAAAGATTTGTATAAAATGATTTTCGGTAATAATAATGTACCGATGATATATTAATGGTTTTATGAAACTCTATGAATTCACTCGGCGTTATCGCTGACCTTTTACTTTAACATGTTTTGTCTCAGGTACTTGAAGGTAATTCTCGGGAAGACAACAAGAATTCATGTCCCACACTTAATTAACAAATTTCCATTCAAATGCTTTGTAAAACCTGTATGAAATACAATGACTTGGGACCTATGTAAACTTGATATTTATGAATGGAAATGCTTTATTATTAAACGACGCGATTTTTAAGCGTTGTCTATGATGTGAGTAATGTGCTATCCCGTAACACCAACGAGTCTTCCGCTGTATTGAATTGTATAAATTTGGGGGTGTTACAGTTTGGTACCAGAGCTCTCATTATAGAGAACGAAAGATTTTTAAAATTAATGTTTTGAATAAAACATTTCAAAATCTTTTAACTATAAACATGTTTCATAAAATATCTAAAAATCTTTTGACTATAACGGTGCCGAAGAATTCCCGAGTTACCGACAAGGCCAGACTGAGAAGTGTTATTTTAATATATATATAACTTGGATTATATATATACATATGATGTAATTTGATTACATGATTGTTTGATGATTATTTCTATATTTATACGAGGTATTTATACGACGTAGATTGTCACAAGGAACCCTAACTCCCCTAGTAAATCAATCGAAGCTATTCCCGTAGGAATTCTACCTATCCTAGATCTAAACCAAGTTGTCGATGTTTATAATACCAACAAAATGGTTGATATTCGTAGAAATGTAGACATTAGTTGATTGTGAAATTGAAGAAGAATTGGCGAGATTAAATCTGATATCGATGCCATGAAGATCTTTCCTTATAGAGTGGAGTTTAACAAAACATTACCACCTGGAAAGGTGTCATCTGATTCGTTGTCACCCAATTCTTAAAATTGAAATCGAAAGGGTGAATGTTGCACTTGAGGCTGTTATTGGAACCATTACCCAAAAGCCTCATGCCACTAATACCTTTCCAAGAAGTCTAATTGAATGTGTGAGTCATTTCATACTAGTGACTCATTTGATAATTGTTGTTGTAAGAGCTATAGGATTGAAAATTAAGTGTTGATCATATCGAGCTTTTATTGCCTTTTTAAGGTTTATGAATAAGGTCGAAAGTATTAGAAAATGAGGTAGGATGTTGCATTGATTATAAGTTGATTAAAAACTTGAATGAAGTAAAAAATTAACTCGTATGGAATACGAGATTCTCAAGAGGAAATCGTTAAGTCCTGTGATTGAATTATAAGGTTTTAAATGTTTGTTGGTTCGTGTTAAGAGTTGTTCCTAGGCCATTGTCCACTAACGAGGATGCCTAGTGTCCAAGAAATAAATTGAAGAGATCTTCTTCTGAATTGGGACCGATGGATCTTTCGGGACATGTGGAACACCTAATGACTCTTGTAGATTAGTATTCATTGTGGTATCTTTTAAAAATAATCCCTAACTTAACTGAGACATCAGTTGGTAGGATGAGTTCTTGGAATTGTATGACATAGTGACACATAATGTGTTACGATACAATTTTGACTTGTTTGTGATTAATGAAAAGAATACCATTGATTGCTAAATTCTACATGTATCGATGTTATCTATCCTTTATTGCTTCATCCTAATGTTCGCATTAGTGATGCAACCATTGAACAAGTACTCATCTTGATTTGAGTTACGTTGTGGATTATTCTTTTCGAGTGCCAGCAAGGTCATGAACCTCATGATTATTTGGCTAAAGCTCAATTCCTATCATATTTTAGTTAGTTCTTGGTGAAAAAGCTTTCATCACTCTTTTGCAGATCACTCATTGTTTTTATAATATAAAACAGTATCCCTTGATAAAAACTGAATTTCCATCACCATATGGATTATTTAAAGTGAGACTTATAAATAATCGTTATCGAATTGAAGTTGTTTATGAAACACCTTGGAAAACTTAATTGTTTTCATAACAAAGAAAATCTTTGTAAATTTATTTTTGATTCTCATTTAAGAATTAAGCATGAAAATGTTTTTATTATAAACATGATGATAAAATTTTGACGAACTGAGTATTGCATCGTTAATCTTGAAATTGTATATAGTTGCGTGCCTACATACAATTTGGAATGGACCATGCAAGGCTGATTAGTAGTCACCATAAAACTAATAAATAAACACTACATTTTCTTTGAAGATTGTGAAAGATTAAATTTTATGAGATCTGCAAGAAGTGAAAAATAGGGACATAGTGTTAGGGACACCTACATATGTGCATGTAGCATCTATTCTTCTGAGTCGAATTTACTCATCTATGGAAATTGTCTTATTTGAAAATTGACAATTCTTTTTGTCCAATTCTCCCGTAGTGAGATTCTTAGGAAAAGTATCCGATTACCGAGTGTTGATACCCGACTGGATGTATCGACATTCCTATCATTTCTTTTGATTTGATTTCATTTGAATGATCTGGGTAACAATCCGAGGAGCTTTCGAATGTATACTCAAATTATGAAAACATGGGATATATTCATATTCATTAAATGTTTTTGTCTGTATCTGATTTGAAATTCTCTCACGTAGATTATGCGTTGACCCTACTCTTTTAATGGTAGTTATGTCTCCATATATCCTTGAATTTGTGAAGGATTATGAGTTATTATTAGTCTTTTGAGAAGTTCACATCTTATCGACGACAATAAAACTAAAAAGTTGATAGTGCCAGTAGAATAGATTGATTGATTATGACATGACGACATTGTCTTAATTGATGGGAACTCGAGTAGAAATCCCCTAAAAGATAAGATGTTGGTTATCAAAAGTGATCTAAATAATTCTTGATGGATGACATATCCTGCATTTAGACTTGAAATTATACCGTGAATGGTTGTGAATTAGTCATAGATATTATAATCTAGAAAGAACCTAATATGAATTTATTAAAAGATGTTTCTTTTATCTGAAACTTTAGGAGGTATTTATTGGTGAATTACCTAGACTTTTGCCATTAAGGCAAGTTGAAATTGGTATTGATTATATTCCTTGTGCTGCACCTGTGGCGTGTGCACTGTACGTCAGCATCATCTGAATTAAAGGAATTACCGTACAACTGAGAGAGTTGTCAGAGAAAGATTTTATTCTACCGAGCTCGTCATCATGAAGAGCTATGGTGTTATTATTCCTTTTATTTATTGATTACCATGAACTAGGTAAATTGAGGATTAAAAATCTATATCCACTACCCAAGATGATAGATTTGTTCGATCATTTACAAGGTTCTAGCGTATGTTCTAAAGATTTGATCCACGACATGGTTATCATCAATTTTGCGTCCGCGAAAAAGATTATCTATTCCAATCACTACATCCAGAACTTGTAATGGACATTATGAGTTTCATGTATGTCGTTTGAATTGACTTATACACATGTAGCATCCATAAATTTGGTGAATCACGTGTGTAGGCTGTAATTTGATAAATTCATGCTCGTGATCATTAAGGACTATTTGTTTGTTTATAAGAATAAGACTGAGTTAATAATTAGTTATAGACTGCCCTAAATTGGCCGAACAATGAAAACTTGTACCTTGAGTATTTAACATGTGATTAATAGATAATGGAATCTACACTAACTCTTCAAAAATTTAGAGCCCTTTTAAGACTTTGGATTTTACCAAAAAGAAAGTGCAAATGTGTTTTGAAAAATGTTTTATCAAAAAGAACTTTTGAGGGATTATACCCTTATACCCAGAACATTTAACTAAACTCCTGTTTAGGGGTAAATGTTCGTGTATACCTCAAGACAACCTAAGAGGGATTAAGGAAACCATTTAAACCATGACTTAAAATTTGAAACGACAATTTTTGCTTTTCAACTAAGAAAATTTTGAACAAAGTATAACCAAAGATTTTTCAAATATTTACGAATCTTTTTAATTATTTTTGATAAATCAACAAAAATCGTGTTAATTAAATTCAAATTTGTTTTGAACATTTTATTATAATTGGTCGAACTAAGAAATTTAAACTTTTAACGTTTACGTTTCATAAAAACTTAATATTTATTGTTAATTTACGTGTAATAATTATCGACGCTTTAAACGTCGGATTGAGCAAAACTGATAAAAATAATAGTTGAAACGAAACTAAAACTTAGAAAATATGAAGAAAGAAATTCTGAGTGAATTTTTGGTTATGATAATTATTTTACCAGGAAAGGTGAATATATATACTGACACACGATATAAAAAGGATAAAGAATCAATTAGGATGTGCAAAATAAATAGCCGAACCATATAAATATATAACTTGGATTATATATAACGGTGCCGAAGAATTCCCGAGTTACCGACAAGACCAGACTGAGAAGTGTTATTTTAATATATATATAACTTGGATTATATATATACATATGATGTAATTTGATTACATGATTGTTTGATGATTATTTCTATATTTATACGAGGTATTTATATGACGTAGTTTGTCACAAGGAACCCTAACTCCCCTAGTAAATCAATCGAAGCTATTCCCGTAGGAATTCTACCTATCCTAGATCTAAACCAAGTTGTGGATGTTTATAATCCCAACAAAATGGTTGATATTCGTAGAAATGTAGACATTAGTTGATTGTGAAATTGAAGAAGAATTGGCGAGATTAAATCTGATATCGATGCCATGACGATCTTTCCTTATAGAGTGGAGTTTGACAAAACGTTACCACCTGGAAAGGTGTCATCTGATTCGTTGTCACCCAATTCTTAAAATTGAAATCGAAAGGGTGAATGTTGCACTTGAGGTTGTTATTGGAACCATTACCCAAAAGCCTCATGCCACTAATACCTTTCCGAGAAGTCTAATTGAATGTGTGAGTCATTTCATACTAGTGACTCATTTGATAATTGTTGTTGTAAGAGCTACAGGATTGAAAATTAAGTGTTGATCATATCGAGCTTTTATTTCCCTTTTAAGGTTTATGAATGTGACAATCCGTCAATTTATGGTTGATAGTTTATTCTCAAATATTATTTAAAAACATTATTTTAAGGTTATATTATGAACTCACTCATTTCTGGGAAGAAATTTGGATTTACGTCTTGAAGTAGCATCGACTACGTCTAAACCAGAGGATTCTACGTTACGTGCTTACGTTTACATACACCGTTTTGGTGACAGTCCGACATTTCAGAAAATAAATTTATCTGTGAATATTATTTTAAGATTTTAAATTTGTGTTGGTTCATAAACTCAGAAATTTACGAGAAGAGATTAGGACTTACGATTATAATTTAACGTCCTTTACGACTACACCGGAAACCTTAGGATTACGTATTTACGTTTTTGAACTCCGTTTTTGATGAGACAATTTTTATTAGATTCGTTTTGTGCCGTTGATTCATAATTTATAAAAACGTTTTTCGTAAAACGACCCGAGGGCACGTAAATCGAGGAAACTAAAATCGAGGAATACCCGTAAATTAGTGTAGATGAGACAAGTGGGACACTTGTCCCACCCCCACAAAGGGCTGATTTTACAATGCCACATATCTCTTTTGGTGTCAACATTTTACACAAGTGTGAGACACTTGTCTCATTACTTGCAAATGCACCAAAACCACTAAACAAAACTAGCAATTTTCTTTCATTTTTCACACAACACATGCAAATTTAGTTAAACTTTCTCCTCTCTCTCTCTTGTTCCCTCTATGAACGTCCAACATCACCACAAAATCACCATTATCATCAATTTTTAACCTACAACTTAAGCTATAATCAACATATGTTGATAGCTAATTAAAAAGATAAAGATTGGAGGTGATTGTAACTTGTAAAAAGTAGTTTAGGAATGATTTCATGGAGGTGTTCATCCATTTGAAGGACCCAAGAAGTTGTCTTAAAAGGTTGAAGGTTTGGTAACAAGGAACCAAGCCTTGTTCATCATAAACCTCATCTTTTCATCACTATTGGTGGTATAGAGATGGTTTCTTCCTATCCTCTTGTTATTTTGATTATGTAATCTTGTATTTACTTTATTATGTATATGTATATGTATATGATGATGAATGATGATTAAAAATATTATGTGGGGATTTGGTGTTGATAGATTTGATAAACATGGATAAAAAGATGGAAAAACCACATGTAAAAATGGTTTAATCTTGCTTTATTTAGTAGGCTGTATAAAAACAGTAAATAACCATATGATGAACTGATAAAATGGTATAGATGAATTGATATACAGTGAGTATTGAGACTTTTACACATGTGAGAGTTGGCCATGCAATGGAATCATAAAAATGAGTGAGATATGATCAAAACAAGTTTAGAGTGCAAATCTGAGTACACTGTTTTGGACGAATTTTATAAAATACTTATAGGTTGATTCATCAGTAGCTATAGAGGAATAAAATGAAGCACATATCATGTAGTTTCTGTGATAAACATTTGGGGCTCTATCTCCATGTAGAACTCTAGATATGATCATTTTAGTAAACTAGATTTTTAGGACTGATTTTGTGAAATTAAAGTTTAATATTATTATATAAGCACTCAAATAAATATAGTATAAAATGTGAATTAAAACCCACTAACTTATATATTTCATTTATATAAAAATGCATAAGGATAAATAAATGGACATTATATAAAAATGGTAGTTTGGTAAGTTTTATAAGTTATAAAAACTATATACTAAGTTTTACGTCTTTTCGGCTAAAACCGAAAGATTAACGTTTTTGTTAAATAAAACTTAGACGGTTGGACCCGTCTAATATAAACTTTTATAAACTCACATACTGATATATAAACATATGTAACAAGTAAAAATCGATAAAACCCGAGCTTTACAACATATAGACATTAACGGGCCAAAGTAGCCTTAATGGACAATAAACCCGACTAATTTGGTAAAACACTTATAAACTTATTTATTGGGCTTAACCCATTTGGGCCCAACATATAAAGTATAATACTGATAATAAAAGTATAATTGGGCTAATGAATAATAGTGGGCTTGTAATAGGCCCGTTGGGCTTTAAAATGTAAACAAGTTGAACTAGTGTAACTAGTCTTGAAAATTACCAACACATAAACACTATAATGAATGAGTAAAGATGTATAAACCCACTTGATCATTATCATATATATAAAATCATCATATGTATACATAATTGTTATTTTTATAAAGTCATTGGATAAGAGTCTAAGACGAGTATTATTTGTCTAGGTTTCCGTGATTGAAGCACGTACTGTACATCCAAATCGCCGATAATCGCCTTCCCACATCAACGTGAGTTCATAGCCTCACACTCTTTTAATATTTTTATGAAATATTTTATAAACCCGCGAGGGAGATAACATGTTAGTTTTACTAAAATAGGACACCATTTGTCCCGATTGTTTGTTTATTGATTTGGATCCGAATGATTGTATGACCCGATGAATGATTAAATGACCCGATAGATGAAATGAAATGGATTATTAAAGTTATTTTATGTCACTAAAAGTCCCATTAGCATGAATTGTGAACTACCGGGATTTGGTAGACGCTTATGCATATAATAGTACTATTTGGGGACGATCACCCCAGTTCTCGCCTTGACGGTTGATCCCCGTCGTGCCACATTGATTGGTAAGCGAATTTATGTATGAGAAGATTTCCATAGCGTGTTCTTTGTGACGACACGCTAACTTAGATGGGCAAATTGAGTTTCGGGTTAGCTACCCGTTGTTTGTTGTAGTAAGGTAACAATGTCATGAGGCTTATAATAATCCAAATAACGAGAATACTGCTTTATGCAATGAATTACGATATATTGCCTGACTAGCAATACAGGGTCTTATTATTGATTTTATGTTCGTGTTTTGGTTTTACATAACCATATTCATATAATGGTTTTTATTTAACTTTATACAACGTCATAAGACGTATTGTATGATGTTTTTACGACATTGGCTCGTATAATGATTTTGAAGGCAAATGCCTATATTATGATTTTTGATAAGGATTTGTATAAAATGACTTTGGCTATTTTATGGCCTATTACAATGATTTGTACAAAAAATGATTTTCGGTAATAATTTTATATCGATGTTATATTGATGGATTTTATTAAACTCTATGAATTCACTCGGTGTTATCGCTGACCTTTTCTTTTAACATGTTTTATCTCAGGTACTTGAAGGTAATTCTCGGGAAGACAACAAGAATTCATAGCCCGCACTTAAATAATAATTTCCATTCAAATGCTTTGTAAAACTTGTATGAAATACAATGACTTGGGACCTATGTAAAATTTGATCTTTATGAATGGAAATGCTTTATTATTAAACGACGCAATTTTTAAGCGTTGTCTATGATGTGAGTAATGTGCTATCCCGTAACACCAACGAGTCTTCCGCTGTATTGAATTGTGAAAAATTGGGGGTATTACAGTTTGGTACCAGAGCTCTCGTTATAGAGAACGAAAGATTTTTAAAACCAAGGTTTTGAATAAAGCGTTTCAAAATCTTTTAACTATAAACATTTTTCTTATAATGTCTAAAAATCTTTTGACTATAACGGTGCCGAAGAATTCCTGAGTTACCGACAAGGCCAGACTGAGAAGTATTATTTTAATATATATATATAACTTGGATTATATATATATGTTCTATTTTAATTACATGATTGTTTGATGATTATTTTAAAATTTATACGAGGTATTTATACGACGTAGATTGTCACAAGGAACCCTAACTCCCCTAGCAAATCAATCGAAGCTATTCCCGTAGGAAATCTAGCTATTCCAGATCTAAACCAAGTTGTGGATATTTATGATCCCAACAAAATGGTTGATATTCGTAGAAATGTAGATATTAGTTGATTGTGATATTGAAGAAGAATTGGCGAGATTAAAACTGATATCGAGGTCATGACGATCTTTCCTTATAGAGTGGAGTTTGACAAAACGTTACCACCTAGAAAGGTGTCATCTGATTCGGTGTCACCCAATTCTTAAATTTGAAATCGAAAGGGTGAATGTTGCACTTGAGGCTGTCATTGGAACCATTACCCAAAAGCCTCATGCCACTAGTACCTTTCCGAGAAGTTTAATTGAATGTGTGAGTCATTTCATACTAGTGACTCATTTGATAACTATTGATGAAGGAGCTATAGGATTGGAAATTAAGTGTTGATCATATCGAGCTTTTATTGCCCTTTTAAGGTCTAAGAATAAAGTTGAAAGTGTTGGAGAATGAGGTAGAATATCGCATTGAGTATAAGATTGATTGAAACTTAAATAAAGTAAAATTTAACTTGTACGGAATATGAGATTGATAAGAGGAAGTCGTTAAGTTCTGTGATTGAATTATAAGGTTTTAATTGATTGTTGATTCGTGTTAAGGGTTATTCCTAGAACATTGTCTAATGACGAGGATGCCCAGTGTCCAAGAAATAAATTGAAGAAATCTTCTTCTGAATTGGGACTGATGGATCTTTCGGGACATGCGGAACACCTAATGACTCTTGTAGATTAATATTCATTGTGGTATCTTTTAAAAATAATCCCTAACTTAACTGAGACATCAGTTGGTAGGATGAGTTCTTGGAATTGTATGACATAGTGACACGTAATGTGTTACGGTACAATTTAGACTTGTTTATGATTAATAAAAAGACTACCTTTGATTGCTAAATTCTACATGTATCGATGTTATCTATCTTTTCTTGTGTGTTCCTAATGTTCGCATTAGTGATGCAACCATTGAACAAGTACTCATCTTGATTTGTGTTACGTTGTAGATTATTCTTTTTGAGTGCCATCGAGATCATGAACCTCATGATTAATTGGATAAGCTCATTTCCTATTATATTGTAGTTAGTTCTTGGTGAACAACTCTTCATCACTCTTTTGCAGATCACTGATTGTTTTTAAAAGATAAAACAATATCCCTTGATAAAGATTGAATTTTCATCACCGTAAGGATTATTTAAAGTGAGATTTATAAGTAATCGTTATCGAAATAACGTTGTTTATGAAACACCTTAGAAAACTTAATTGTTTTCATAACAAAGAAAATCTTTGTAAAATTATTTTTGATTCTTATTTAAGAATTAAGCATGAAAATATTTTTATTATAAACATGATGATAAAATTTTGACGAACTGAGTATTGCATCGTTAATCTTGAAATCGTATAGAGATGCGCGCCTACATACAATTTGGAATGGACCATGCATGCCTGATTAGTAGTCACCATAAAACTAATTAATAAACACTACATTTTCTTTAAAGATTGTAAAATATTAAATTTTATAAGATCTGCAAGAAGTGAAAAATAGGGACATAGTGTTAGGGACACCTACATATGTGCCTGTAGCATCTATTCTTCTGAGTCGAATTTAATCATCTATGGAAATTGTCTTAATTGACAATTGATATTCCCTTCTTGTCCAATTCTCCCGTGGTGAGATTCTTAGGAAAAGTATCTGATTACCGAGTGTTGATACCCGACCGGACGTATCGACGTTCCTATCATTTCTTTTGATTTGGTTTCATTTGAATGACCTGGGTAACGATCCGAGGAGCTTTCGATTGCGTACTCAAATTATGAAAACATGGGATATATTCATATTCATTAAATGTTTTCGTCTGTATCTGATTTGAAATTCTCTCGCATAGATTATGCGTTGACCTTACTCTTTTTAAGGGTAGTTATGTCTCCATATATCCTTGAATTTGTGAAGGATTATGAGTTATTATTAGTCTTTTGAGAAGTTCACATCTTATCAACGATAATGAAACTGGAAAGTTGATAGTGCCAGTAGTAAGGATCGATTGATTATGACATGACGACGTTGTCTTAATTGATGGGAACTCGAGTAGAATTCCCCTAAATGATAAGATGTTGATTATCAAAAGTTATTTGAATAATTTTTGATGGATGACCATATCCTGCATTTAGACTTGAAATTATACCATGGATGGTTGTGAATTAGTCATAGATCTTGTAATCTAAGAAGAACTTAAAAGTAAATGTATAAAAAGATGTTCATGTTATTTGAAACTTTAGGAGGTATTTGCTGGTGAATTACCTAGACTTTTTGCCATTAAGGCAAGTTGAATTTGGTATTGATTATATTCTCGGTGTTGCACCTGTGGCCTGTGCACTGTACGTCAGCACCATCTGAATTAAAGGAATTACCGTACAACTGAGAAGAGTTGTAGGAGAAGACTTTTATTCTACCAAGCTCGTCATTATGAAGAGCTATGGTGTTATCATTCCTTATATTTGTTTGATTACCGTGAACTAAGTAAATTGACGATTAAAATCTATATCCACTACCCAAGATGATAGATTGTTCGATCATTTACAAGGTTCTAGCGTATGTTCTAAAGATTTGATCCACGACATGGTTATCATCAACTTCGCGTCCGCGAAAAGATTATCTATTCCAATCACTACATCCAGAACTTGTAATGGACATTATAAGTTTCACGTGATATCGTTTGGATTGACAATGCACATGTAGTATTCATAAATTTGGTGAATCATGTGTGTAGACTGTAATTTGATAAATTTATGCTTGTGATCATTAAGGACCATTTGTTTGTTTATAAGAATGAGAAGGAGTTAATAATTATTTATAGATTGCCCTGAATTGGCCGAACAATAAAAACATGTACCTTGAATATTTAACATGTGATTTAAGGCTTAATCCTTTACATTATTCGACTGTGTAGTTAATAGATAATGGAATATATATTGACTCTTCAAAAATTTAGAGCCCTTTTAAGACTTTGGGTTTTAACAAAAAGAAAGTGCAAATGTGTTTTGACAAATGTTTTATCGAAAAGAACTTTTGAGGGATTATTCCCTTATACCCAGAACATTTAAATAAACTCATGTTTAGGGGTAAATGTTCGTGTATACCTCAAGACAACCTAAGAGGGACTGAGGAAACCATTTAAACCATGACTTGAAATTTGAAACGACAATTTTTGCTTTTCAACTAATAAAATTTTTACCAAAGAATAAACGAAGGTTTTTCGAACATTTACGGATTTTACTAATTATTTTCGATAAATAAATATAGATCATGTTAACTAAATTCAAACTCATTTGGAACATTTTTATATAATTGGACAAACTGAGAAATTTAAAAACTATTTGCGTTTACGTTTCATAAAAATTAAATATTTATTATTTAATTACTTGTAGTAATTATTGACGCTTTAAACGTCGGATTGAGCAAAACTGATAAAAACAATAGTTGAGATAGAACTAAGACTTAGAAAATGTGAAGAAAGAATTTTCGAATAAATACGGTCATGATATTTATTCCATCTAGGAAAGTGAACGTAATTACTGACACGTTATATAGGAAGGATAAAGAACCATTTAGGATGTATTTCTTAATAATAAAAAGACTGTGCAAAATAAATTGCCGAGCAATTTAAAATAAACAATGATTGTAAAAAGGATAATATAGATAATAAAAAGGAGTTCGCGGCTAATGTGAACCATCAAAATTGAGAAGCCGATGGCGCTAAATGATTAAAAGGCCACTTGTAATTGTCTAAATATGGAGGATTGTGAGATATAGTTATGTTGGAATCTTGTAAGTATAAGTATTCTATTACTGTCATTTCTGATTTAATGTATCATTATCAGAAGAAGTTGTACTGATGGCAAATTATGAAGGCAGACACCGCCTCATACATTGGTAAACGTCTAGCTATTGCAAAGGTCATCATCTGAATTTGATTCGATTTGGTTCATCGTCGACAGACTGACCAAATCTGCTAATATCATTCCTGTTAATGATAGATTCTTGATGAAGAAATAAACTCTTTTGTATCCAAAGGAGTTGTGTAAACATGGTGTGCCTGTATCGGTCATCTCTATCAAGATCCTCGCTTCGCATCGAATTTCTAGAGATTTGCTCAGAAGTCATTGAGAACGAATCTTGATGAGAGTACTATGTACCACCCCAATCGAAGGGATGAGGTAAAGTAATGATACAAAACACTAGAAGTCTTGTTTTATGCTTGAATGATTGACCTTTGGTAATAAACCGTGTAATCATTTTCATTTGGAGAGATTCTCATTGAAAACTATCGTATTAGGATCGAGATCGAATCTTGTGAGGATATATATTAGAGCATCTGTAAGCAGGAGTTGGGATGAAGACACCCGACATACACCCATTGTGAGTTGGACATGTCTTTTAGGTTTAAGGTTTCCTATGATGGCGAACCTAACCTTACAAAATACTCAACCCGCGAGACCTGAAATGATTGTTGAAATTAGGATCTGATTATTGACTGCCGGTAGTGGGCAGGAGGTTATGTGAATATGAAATGTAGATCTTGAAGTGCCAGATGGGTAGCGAAGTTATGCCAAAAATTTTAACCATGGAAAAATGAATTGATGATCTGGAAGATCATGGGATATAAGTCCCCGTTGTATGGGACCATTGAGATGATGTAAAAGATTGGTTTGAAAGGCATATAAGCTGGATCTACCCTAGGACTTTAAGAACTGCGTAAATTATGTTTCGTATATAAAACTTGATAAAATGTCTATCAAGTGAGAATCTGATCACTTCTTGATAAAGTTTAGATCGGCGAAAAGTTGCATTCATCAAAAACCCGTGAACATCATGGATAGAGAAAGTAAGTCAACAATAAGCCTGATCTTATTCCCGTAGTTATGTTTGATGAAACTCGCGTATTGTAATGGATTACACTTGTGAGAAAAGATCGAATGTGGAGGAAATACCAACATGGCTTTAACTCTATAAGAAGCGAGTAGTAAGATAAGATGATCTTTGAGGACAAAGATCCTGTTTAGGGGTAAATGCTGTGACAATCCGTCAATTTATGGTTGATAGTTTATTCTCAAATATTATTTAAAAACATTATTTTAATGTTATATCATGAACTCACTCATTTCTGGGAAGAAATTTGGATTTACGTCTTGAAGTAGCATCGACTACGTCTAAACCAGAAGATTCTACTTTACGTGCTTACGTTTACATACACCGTTTTGGTGACAGTCCGACATTTCAGAAAATAAATTTATCTGTGAATATTATTTTGAGATTTTAAATTTGTGTTGGTTCATAAACTCACAAATTTACGAGAAGAGATTAGGACTTACGATTATAATTTAACGTCCTTTACGACTATACCGGAAACCTTAGGATTACGTATTTACGTTTTTGAACTCCGTTTTTGATGAGATAATTTTTATTAGATTCGTTTTGTGCCGTGGATTTATAATTTATAAAAACGTTTTTCGTAAAATGACCCGAGGGCACATAAATCGAGGAAACTAGAATCGAGGAATACCCGTAAATTAGTGGAGATGAGACAAGTGGGACACTTGTCCCACCCCCACAAAGGGATGATTTACAATGCCACATATCTCTTTTGGTGTCAACATTTTACAAAAGTGTGAGACACTTGTCTCATTACTTGCAAATGCACCAAAACCACTAAACAAAACTAGCAATTTTCTTTCATTTTTCACACAACACATGCAAATTTAGTTAAACATTCTCCTCTCTCTCTCTTGTTCCCTCTATGAACGTCCAACATCACCACAAAATCACCATTATCATCAATTTTTAACCTACAACTTAAGCTATAATCAACATATGTTGATAGCTAATTAAAAAGATAAAGATTGGAGGTGATTGTAACTTGTAAAAAGTAGTTTAGGGATGATTTCATGGAGGTGTTCATTCATTTGAAGGACCCAAGAAGTTGTCTTAAAAGGTTGAAGGTTTGGTAACAAGGAACCAAGCCTTGTTCATCATAAACCTCATCTTTTCATCACTATTGGTGGTATAGAGATGGTTTCTTCCTATCCTCTTGTTATGATTATGTAATCTTGTATTTACTTTATTATGTATACGTATATGTATATGATGATGAATGATGATTAAAAATATTATGTGGGGATTTGGTGTTGATAGATTTGATAAACATGGATAAAAAGATGGAAAAACCACATGTAAAAATGGTTTAATCTTGCTTAATTTAGTAGGCTGTATAAAAACAGTAAATAACCATATGATGAACTGATAAAATGGTATAGATGAATTGATATACAGTGAGTATTGAGACTTTTACACATGTGAGAGTTGGCCATGCAATGGAATCATAAAAATGAGTGAGATATGATCAAAACAAGTTTAGAGTGCAAATCTGAGTACACTGTTTTGGACGAATTTTATAAAATACTTATAGGTTGATTCATCAGTAGCTATAAAGGAATAAAATGAAGCACATATCATGTAGTTTCTGTGATAAACATTTGGGGTTCTATCTCCATGTAGAACTCTAGATATGATCATTTTAGTAAACTAGATTTTTAGGACTGATTTTGTGAAATTAAAGTTTAATATTATTATATAAGCACTCAAATAAATATAGTATAAAATGTGAATTAAAACCCACTAACTTATATATTTCATTTATATAAAAATGCATAAGGATAAATAAATGGACATTATATAAAAATGGTAGTTTGGTAAGTTTTATAAGTTATAAAAACTATATACTAAGTTTTACGTCTTTTCGGCTAAAACCGAAAGATTAACGTTTTTGTTAAATAAAACTTAGACGGTTGGACCCGTCTAATATAAACTCTTATAAACTCACATACTGATATATAAACATATATAACAAGTAAAAATCGATAAAACCCGAGCTTTACAACATATAGACATTAACGGGCCAAAGTAGCCTTAATGGACAATAAACCCGACTAATTTGGTAAAACACTTATAAACTTATTTATTGGGCTTAACCCATTTGGGCCCAACATATAAAGTATAATACTGATAATAAAAGTATAATTGGGCTAATGAATAGTATTGGGCTTGTAATAGGCCCGTTGGGCTTTAAAATGTAAACAAGTTGAACTAGTGTAACTAGTCTTGAAAATTACCAACACATAAACACTATAATGAATGAGTAAAGATGTATAAACCCACTTGATCATCATCATATATATAAAATCATCATATGTATACGTAATTGTTATTTTTATAAAGTCATTGGATAAGAGTCTAAGACGAGTATTATTTGTCTAGGTTTCCGTGATTGAAGCACGTACCGTACATCTAAATCACCGATAATCGCCTTCTCACATCAACGTGAGTTCATAGCCTCGCACTCTTTTAAATATTTTTATGAAATATTTTATAAACCCGCGAGGGAGATAACATGTTAGTTTTACTAAAATAGGACACCATTTTTCCCGATTGTTTGTTTATTGATTTGGACCCGAATGATTGTATGACCTGATGAATGATTAAATGACCCGATAGATGAAATGAAATGGATTATTAAAGTTAGGTTATGTCACTAAAAGTCCCATTAGCATGAATTGTGAACTACCGGGATTTGGTAGACGCTTATGCATATAATAGTACTATTTGGGGACGATCACCCCAGTTCGCGCCTTGACGGTTGATCCCCATCGTGCCACATTGATTGGTAAGCGAATTTATGTATGAGAAGATTTCCATAGCGTGTTCTTTGTGACGACACGCTAACTTAGATGGGCAAATTGAGTTTCGGGTTAGCTACCCGTTGTTTGTTGTAGTAAGGTAACAATGTCATGCGGCTTATAATAATCCAAATAACGAGAATACTGCTTTATGCATTGAATTACGATATATTGCCTGACTAGCAATACAGGGTCTTATTATTGATTTTATGTTCGTGTTTTGGTTTTACATAACCATATTCATATAACGGTTTTTATTTAACTTTATACAACGTCATAAGACGTATTGTATGATGTTTTTACGACATTGGCTCGTATAATGATTTTGAAGGCAAATGCCTATATTATGATTTTTGATAAGGATTTGTATAAAATGACTTTGGCTATTTTATGGCCTATTACAATGATTTGTACAAAAAATGATTTTCGGTAATAATTTTATACCGATGTTATATTGATGGATTTTATTAAACTCTATGAATTCACTCGGTGTTATCGCTGACCTTTTCTTTTAACATGTTTTATCTCAGGTACTTGAAGGTAATTCTCGGGAAGACAACAAGAATTCATGGCCCGCACTTAAATAATAATTTCCATTCAAATGCTTTGTAAAACTTGTATGAAATACAATGACTTGGGACGTATGTAAAATTTGATCTTTATGAATGGAAATGCTTTATTATTAAACGACGCGATTTTTAAGCGTTGTCTATGATGTGAGTAATATGCTATCCCGTAACACCAACGAGTCTTCCGCTGTATTGAATTGTGAAAAATTTGGGGTATTACAATGAATAAGGTCGAAAGTATTGGAAAATGAGGTAGGATGTTGCATTGATTATAAGTTGATTAAAAACTTGAATGAAGTAAAAAATTAACTCGTATGGAATACAAGATTCTCAAGAGGAAATCGTTAAGTCCTGTGATTGAATTATAAGGTTTTAAATGTTTGTTGGTTCGTGTTAAGAGTTGTTCCTAGGCCATTGTCCACTAACGAGGATGCCCAGTGTCCAATAAATAAATTGAAGAGATCTTCTTCTGAATTGGGACCGATGGATCTTTCGGGACATGTGGAACACCTAATGACTCTTGTAGATTAGTATTCATTGTGGTATCTTTTAAAAATAATCCCTAACTTAACTGAGACATCAGTTGGTAGGACGAGTTCTTGGAATTGTATGACATAGTGACACATAGTGTGTTACGGTACAATTTTGACTTGTTTGTGATTAATAAAAAGAATACCATTGATTGCTAAATTCTACATGTATCGTTGTTATCTATCATTTATTGCTTCATCCTAATGTTCGCATTAGTGATGCAACCATTGAAAAAGTACTCATCTTGATTTGAGTTACGTTGTGGATTATTCTTTTTGAGCGCCAGCAAGGTCATGAACCTCATGATTATTTGGCTAAAGCTCAATTCCTATCATATTTTAGTTAGTTATTGGTGAAAAAGCTTTCATCACTCTTTTGCAGATCACTCATTGTTTTTATAATATAAAACAGTATCCCTTGATAAAAATTGAATTTCCATCACCATATGGGTTATTTAAAGTGAGACTTATAAATAATCGTTATTGAAATGAAGTTGTTTATGAAACACCTTAGAAAACTTAATTGTTTTCCTAACAACGAAAACCTTTGTAAATTTATTTTTGATTCTCATTTAAGAATTAAGCATGAAAATGTTTTTATTATAAACATGATAATAAAATTTTGACGAACTGAGTATTGCATCCTTAATCTTGAAATTGTATATAGTTGCGCGCCTACATACAATTTAGAATAGACCATGCAAGGCTGATTAGTAGTCACCATAAAACTAATGAATAAACACTACATTTTCTTTGAAGATTGTGAAAGATTAAATTTTATGAGATCTGCAAGAAGTGAAAAATAGGGACATAGTGTTAGGGACACCTACATATGTGCCTGTAGCATCTATTCTTTTGAGTCGAATTTACTCATCTATGGAAATTGTCTTATTTGACAATTGACAATTCTTTCTTGTCCAATTCTCCCGTAGTAAGATTCTTAGGAAAAGTATCCGATTACCGAGTGTTGATACCCGACTGGATGTATCGACATTCCTATCATTTATTTTGATTTGATTTCATTTGAATGACCTGGGTAACGATCCGAGGAGCTTTCGAATGCATACTCGAATTATGAAAACATGGGATATATTCATATTCATTAAATGTTTTCGTCTGTATCTGATTTGAAATTCTCTCACGTAGATTATGCGTTGACCCTGCTCTTTTAATGGTAGTTGTGTCTCCATATATCCTTGAATTTGTGAAGGATTATGAGTTATTATTAGTCTTTTGAGAAGTTCACATCTTATCGACGGCAATAAAACTAAAAAGTTGATAGTGCAAGTAGAATAGACTGATTGATTATGACATGACGACATTGTCTTAATTGATGGGAACTCGAGTAGAAATCCCCTAAAAGATAAGATGTTGGTTATCAAAAGTGATCTAAATAATTCTTGATGGATGACATATCCTGCATTTAGACTTGAAATTATACCGTGAATGGTTGTGAATTAGTCATAGATATTATAATCTAGAAAGAACCTAATATGAATTTATTAAAAGATGTTTCTTTTATCTGAAACTTTAGGAGGTATTTATTGGTGAATTACCTAGAATTTTGCCATTAAGGCAAGTTGAAATTGGTATTGATTATATTCCTTGTGCTGCACCTGTGGCGTGTGCACTGTACGTCAGCATCATCTGAATTAAAGGAATTACCGTACAACTAAGAGAGTTGTCGGAGAAAGATTTTATTCTACCGAGCTCGTCATCATGAAGAGCTATGGTGTTATTATTCCTTTTATTTATTGATTACCATGAACTAGGTAAATTGAGGATTAAAAATCTATATCCACTACCCAAGATGATAGATTTGTTCGATCATTTACAAGGTTCTAGCGTATGTTCTAAAGATTTGATCCACGGCATGGTTATCATCAATTTTGCGTCCGCGAAAAAGATTATCTATTCCAATCACTACATCCAGAACTTGTAATGGACATTATGAGTTTCATGTATGTCGTTTGAATTGACTTATACACATGTAGCATCCATAAATTTGGTGAATCACGTGTGTAGGCTGTAATTTGATAAATTCATGCTCGTGATCATTAAGGACTATTTGTTTGTTTATAAGAATAAGACTGAGTTAATACTTAGTTATAGACTGCCCTAAATTGGCCGAACAATGAAAACTTGTACCTTGAGTATTTAACATGTGATTAATAGATAATGAAATCTACACTAATTTTCTCTCTCACCTTTTCTCTCTCTAAAAACCTACGTAATCTTCCATCTAAATTTGATCCAACCTTTGGATCATTGATTTTATTTTTGTTTTTGATTCTACTATTCTTGATCTATCTATACATATAAAAATCATCCACTAAACTTGTCATTTGATATTTTAAATAATTAGTTATTACTGTTCTGGGTATCCGTTACACATACTTAAAAACTCACACTGTTCAATATGTTTCTCCTCTTTTATTGTTCCGTTTGATTCGTAGCTTGTTAACATGGTCAAACAGGATCCACCCAATCCTGTCTCATCCCAAATCCCACCTAGGGGTTCGGATGAGGTGATCCGTAACAAGAGAAGCTCTAGAAATCGTAACAAGGAAACTGGGTTACTTGCTGGAAATACGCAGTCTCAACAGGTATCGAAACCCTCTCATATTAATTTTAAGAAGGTGGTTAAGAAAAGTTATGGGGGTAAGGATATAGAGGGGTTGGATTTTGAGGGTGATAGTGATGTTGGGGAGGGTAGGGATGGTGGTTCTGTGGCTTGCTCTGAAACTCATAGTCAGGATTCTAGGAGTGTGAGTGAGTCGTTGACAGAAAGCGAGGTTTTAGCAGGGTTAGAGAATGAGATGGTGAATGAGATTTTCAATGATCCTAATAGGAAGAAAGGTAGTGTGGTTTTTAATGCTGTGGCTAGTAATGTTAATGGTAGTGATAGTAGGGGAGTGTTGGGTCCTATTCCTGTACCTCTGGCTGAGAATACAGTGTTGAATAAGATTATAGTGGATGATAGCCCTAGGATTCTTAAAAGGGGTGATGTGTTAATTGATGGGGGTAGTAAGGAAGGTGTTAATGTAGATGCTAGTAATAAGGAGAATTGGCCTAGCTTAAATGATGCTAATGGCAAGGTGAATGCAGTAGAGGAAGTGGTTGTGGTGAATGATACTGTTATGGAAGAAAGGACTAATACGGTGTTGAGCAAAGCTTTTAAGCATGCTGTCCAAGGATTTGTAGAGAGTAATAGTAATATGCTTAGGTCATATCCAGTTAGTTTGAATGAAAAAGGGGTTGCGAGTGCTAACTTGGATCCTGTTGTTGAAGAGGGAAGTAAGAAGTGGGACTTGACGCTTGTGGGATATTTTGTTGGGTTGAAATTGAGTTATAGGGATATTATGGGACATTTGCGTAGGATGTGGAGAAGTTATAATTTTGCTGAAGTTATTACGAATGAATGTGGGCTGTATTTTTTAAAGTTTAAAGATGTGGAGGGTATGCAATTTGTTTTAGAGAATAGGCCGTGGCTAGTTGATGGGTGTCCGCTGTTCGTTCAAAAATGGGAGTCGGGATTGTGTATGGTTAGGCCTGAGCCTACTAGGGTTCCGTTGTGGGTGAAGATTATGAGTGTTCCTCTTGAGGCGTGGAGTAATGAGGGTATTAGTAGGATAGCGAGTTGTGTGGGTACGCCTGTTATGATGGACAGGATAACTACATCTATGTGTGATAGGGCATATGGTAGGGCTAGTTTCGCAAGGGTGCTTATTGAAGTGGATGCTAATAGAGGTCTACCGGAAGTTGTAGAAGTTACCTATGAAAAGTTGGGAAAGAAAATGGAGTTGAGGGTTGAGTATCCATGGAGTCCTCCTGTGTGCTCGCATTGTAAAGTGTTTGGTCATTATCATGAATTATGTACTAAACGGGTTAGGAGTGTTCCTGAGAAGAGTAAGGATGCGGAAGTTAAGGGCAAGGCTAAAGTAAGTAATAGTGTTCCTAATGGTGAGGAAGAATGGAAGACTGTTGGGAATAAAAGGAGTAGTATTAATGCTAGAGTGATGAATAATGGTCAGCGTAACAATTTTGGTGAAGGAACAAGTAGAGGTGGTTTTAATATGAGAGGAAGAGGTGGAATGGGTAGGGGTGGTATGGGTAGAGGAGGTAGAGGTTTTGGAGATCAAAGGTTCAGCAGGGAGGGGGTTGAGCAAAGATTTCAAGTTAAGAAGACCAGAAATGCAGGTGCTAATAAAGTCAGTGTGGATTCGGTGTCAAAAGGGGTGAGTCAAATGGATATAGATAGTAGTGACAATGGAAAAGGTAATGGAAGTAATATGAAAGTGAATGCTGCGAAAGATACTAAGAAGGTTGGTAATGGTGATGCGCCGAATAGTTCTCAGAATAGGTTTGTTATGTTAGAGGATGAGGAGGGAGTTGAGAAGACTTTGGAATGGGAGAATATGAGGAAGAAAATCGATATGTGTTGTGAGAGGGGTGTTCTTATTACGATCGCAGAAAAGAGCTGTTGGGATGATAAGTTAAAGGAGTATTTCATTAAGAAGATGCAAGAGGTTATTAAAAAGGCTTCGGTGAGTGAGTTAAAATCTAAGATAGACATTTTCAATAAGTAGATTATTTACAGTAATAAGATGATAGCCATTGAGAGCAAGAATATAGCGGATCAAAAGTATAGGGCTGTTATGGTGGAGAAGAATTTGTCTGAAAATGAGGCATATCAAGAAGTCTATGAAGAAGTTTATAACGACGAGGAAGATAGAATTCGTGTGCTTGGTCTAAGGAAACAACTCGCTGAGGTTGAGTTATTTTTTAAAACTGGGCAAGTCTTTACTGTTGCTGAGCTCAATTCATGGACGAATGAAAAGCTTGAATTTTATAAATCTTCAATTGGTGAAAAAGCTTTCAATAATGCTTTGGAATGTATAAATGGTAATAATGGTGGTGTAATGGATGAGGATGTTGTTGAAGATACAAGTGTGAGTGCCAAATTTATAGCGAGTAATGTAGTATCAAATGTGATGGATCCGGAGTTGAGCTATTTGCAGGGTATGTCTGCACCAACCCTACCGGTTTAGCCATGAGTACATCTATTGCTACATGGAATGTCAAAGGGTTATGTAATACCCTGCGACAAAATGAAGTTAAAATTTTTATGAAGGATAATGGTATTGTGTTAATGGGAATCATTGAAACTCAGCTTCGTAAGAAATGGGTCGAGAAGGTTTGTAATGATGTTTTTGGGGGCTGGTCCTGGTGTTCTAATTCTATAGATAGTCCAAAAGGTTGCAGGATTGTCGTAGGGTGGGATACGAATGTGGTTATTGCTAACCTCATGTCTCAGATTTGTCAAGTCATGCATTTTGAGGTTACGTTTATTAGGGAAAATAGGAAATTTTTTATTTCTGTTGTTTATGGTGAAAATTATCCAACCCTGAGGAAGAGTCTTTGGCAGAATCTTAGTGATCATGCTAATGTGATTGGGGAAAATCCTTGGGTTCTTATGGGTGACTTTAATGTCATTCTTAATACTAACGAAAACTCTAGCGGGAGGTTTAATAGGTTTGAAGAGAGAAGAGATTTTGTAGAATGCTCTAAGCGGATTGGTATTGAGGATGTTACTAGTAGGGGGATGTTTTATACTTGGATTCAAAGGATGAGAAACCCTGAATTGGGTATATTTAAAAAGTTGGATAGGGTCATGGGGAATGAGAGTTTTATTGATAAATATCCGGCAAGCTATGCTAATTTTAAATCTTTCTTATCTTCGGATCATTGTCCGGCTATCTTATGCTTAAAAGAGATTGAAGTGTTTAAACCTAAAGCTTTTAGCTTTATGAACTATGTGACGGAGAAAAAGGAGTTTAGGGAGGTGGTAGGAAAGGAATGAGGAGTTGCTGTTAGAGGTTGTGCTATGTTTAGGTTAGTTAAACGTCTTAAAGCCATGAAAAGATATATGAGGAAGTTAAACAAGGAAAATGGGAATGTGTTTGAGAAGGTAAAGGTTGTGAAAGCTGAGTTAGAAAGAATTCAGATGGAGCTTGAGAAGGACCCAAAGAGTAGTGTTTTAAGAGGAGAGGAAAGTGTCTATGTTGATGCTTATAGACAAGCTATGATGGACGAAGAGAAAGTACTCATGCAGAAGACCAAGATTGAGTGGCTTAAGGATGAGGATACTAACAGTAAATATTTCCACAATGTGATCAAAGGCCGCATCAGTAGAAACAGAATCCAAGTCATTTATGATGATGAGGGTAATGCTCTTTATGGGGAAAAAGTGGCGGAAAGTTTTGTTAAACATTTTAGTTCCTTCTTGGGAACTTGTGATGAGGTGTACGCCATTGAAGATCCAGAAAGTCTTTTTGTGAAGAAGCTGTCTACTGAGAAATCAGTAGACCTTATTAAACCTATTTCGGATGGAGAGATCAAGACTGCTCTCTATAGTATTGATGATAATAAAGCATCTGGTCCAGATGGTTACACGTCTAAATTCTTCAAAGCTGCTTGGGATATCGTGAAGATGGATGTTTGTGTTGCTGTAAGAGATTTTTTTAGCAGTGGTAAAATGCTTGGTCAGGTTAACACTACGCTTATATCTCTTATTCCTAAGATTGCTGTCCCTGCTAAGGTTACAGATTTTAGGCCTATCTCTTGTTGCAATATAGTTTATAAAATCATTAGTAAAATCATTACCAATAGGATTAAGCTGGTTCTTAATGAATTAGTTGATGTTAATCAGAGTGCGTTTATTCCGGGTAGGCTTATAAGTGATAATATCCTTCTTACTCAGGAATTTATGAAGGGTTATGGATGGGAATGTGGGATTAGGAATTGTGCCTTTAAGATAGACATACAGAAAGCTTATGACACGGTGAGTTGGAGTTTTTTGAAGTTCTGTCTTAAAGAGTTTGGTTTCCACCCAGTGATGACTCATTGGATTATGGTTTGTTTGGAATCTGCTTCATTTTCAGTGTGTGTTAATGGGGAGACTCATGGCTTTTTCAAAGCTAAGAGAGGGTTAAGACAGGGTGACCCGATCTCTCCATACCTTTTCACCCTTGTGATGGAGGTGCTTAATCTTATGGTTAAAAGGCATATTAGTTTGGATAGAAGATTTAGATATCACTCAGGTTGTCAGAAGCTTAGGATTAGCAGTCTTTGTTTTGCTGATGACTTATTAATGTTGTGCCATAGGGATTTAGTGTCTGCGTCTATTTTAAGGAGGGGATTGGATGAGTTTACTTTGTCGTCAGGTTTGTATCCTAGTATGTCTAAGAGTAATGTTTTTTTCTGTAATGTCCCGGAGGAGGTTAGAAGTGACATATTAATGGTGATGCCGTTTTCTGTGGGTAAATTACATATAAAATATTTAGGTGTGCCATTAGTATCTAAGATGATAACTAAGCGGGATTGTAGCTTTTTGCTTGAGGTTGTTCAAAATAAGCTTAACAGTTGGAAGAACAAGTGTCTTTCTTTTGCGGGTAGGCTTCAGTTAATCGCTTCGGTTCTTTCGTCCATGCAAGTATATTGGGGATCTCTGTTCATCCTTCTTATTTCTGTTTGTGATGAGATTGACAATACGCTTTGTAATTTTCTTTGGGGTAACAACAGGAAAACGGGTGCTTTAGTTAGTGTGAAATGGGAGGACGTCTGTAAACCAAAGGACCAAGGTGGGCTCGGTTTAAAATCTATGCATAGTTGGAACAGTGCTCTTATGATTAAACATCTATGGCATATCTTGTGTGATAAAAAGTCTATATGGGTTAATTGGGTTAAACTTCATAAGCTTAAAGGTCAAAATATTTGGAATGTTAAAACCGTGAGGGGTATGTCTTGGTGCTGGAAGCACATCCTTGCCCTTAGGGATATGATCAAAGACTTTGTCTTTGTTAAGTTAGGAAATGGGAGTAAATGTAATGTATGGTTTGATAAATGGCACCCTATGGGACCTCTTAGTAAGTTTATTGATAATAACACCATTAAGCTTGCAGGTTTATCTATTAATGCTAGAGTGTGTGATATGATTAGTAATGGTATGTGGAATTGGCCGATTCAATGGCTTGGGAATTTAATGGTGTTTTAGAGGTCCCGGTTCCTGATCTTGTAGAAGGAAGAAGAGACGTCACTGTTTGGAAGGATAAAAAAGGGAATGAACAAAGATTTAGTGCCACGGAGGTGTGGAAAGGCCTTAGGTCTGAGTGCCCAGTTGTGGGTTGGCATAGGCATATATGGTTCTCCCAATGTATACCCAGGCATGCGTTTATTTCTTGGTTAGCTATTAAAGAAAGGCTTAAGACAGGTGATAGATTAGCTAAGTGGTTCAATGCTACTAACACTGGATGCTTTTTATGTGGTGGGCCTAGTGAGTCGCACAGCCATTTATTTTTCTCTTTTACTTTTTCGAAACGGCTATGGGAGAGACTTAAGCCTATGGCTAAGATGGAGAATGTTAGTTATGTCTGGCCTTGTGCTATAGCTAGACTGATGAGTTATCCACCCAGAAACAATATATGGAGCGTTATTCAAAGGCTTGTTTTTTGTGCTTCTATATATTACTTGTGGCAGTAAAGAAATAATAGAAGGGTTGGGTTGACACATAGAGATGTTGATGCTCTTGTCAATATTGTTATTAGTACCATTAGACTTAAACTCCTTACTCTCACAGTTAAACCATCTGCTAGTATTACTATGGCTGCTGATATATGGAATGTGAACATTTGTAAGGATAGGTATTTGAATAGCAGGGTAGGATTTGAGAATGGTAAGCAGATGGTTTACTGATGTTTCGGGTTTATTCTGTGATGTGGGTTAACTGGTCCTTTGGTGGGACTGGTTTTTGGAGTTGCAACAGGAATTGGGTGCATTTGTGTTTAATCTATGATGTTGTATGTTACTTGTTTTGAGTATTGCAGATGGATGGTAATATCTTGATTAGTATGGATCTTCGCTGGTTCAATGTTTTGGTATTCCATTACTTCTGCTGCTGTATGGGATGCTGAGTTCTGTGATGTTGTCTTTTAGCATTTGCTGGATTCAGGTATGGGATTGGTTTTTCTCTCATTTGGTGGGAGTTTGGGGAGGACGGTTTGTAGGGTTTGAGTTGATTTGACGTGCTAATAGTGGACATTGAGTTGTTGCGACTCTTTGTAAAATATGTTAGTTTCCAAATCGGGTTTGTGATGCTTTCTCCTCCCTATTATTTTTCTAACCTGATATCTGTTTAGTGTTGTGATGATGGATATTTAGGTTAGTAGCATCGTGTGAGAGGATTCTTGATTAGTTGTACTCTTTCCCCCTTCTATGGTTTCCCACTGGGTTTTACATAGTTGGGGGTTTTGAGGAGGCAATAATCAAGATGTGCTACTCTGGCACCTTTCCGTTATCCTGCATTGTGTTTTGATGGCGATTATGAGTAAGTCTCTATGCTTACTTTCTTGTATCATAGTTTTGAGTGTGGATAGTTCCATGGGGGATGGATTGGTAGTGGAGATTGCTTCCCTTGTGGTTGAATCAAAACTATCATGTATTCTGAAGTGGTCTTCTACGTCAAGCTATTTTGAACAAGTATTTTTTGGAGTGCCTTGGAAATGCAGGAGCTTGATCTTGTCAATTGGGATCAAGTAGTTTGAGTTTTGGGAAGCAGCTAGTTTTCTTTGTCTAGTTGTTTAGTATATGTATTGAGCATGGGTTTTGTCCATTGCCTTTACGGGTAGTGTTTTTGTTTTGGTTGTTTCATGATATTGAGTATTGGAATGTTGTCCATGCCAATGGTTTGTTTTGCTCAAGCTGTTAGAAAGGGGGTTTGTCCCTTTCTAATTTTTGGTAGCTTGTTGCTTTTTGTACTCTGCTTTTGTGGCTCTTTCTTAATAGATTTACCGTTAAGAAAAAAACAGGAATCTACACTAAATCTTTAAAAATTTAGAGCCCTTTTAAGACTTTGGGTTTTACCAAAAAGAAAGTGCAAATGTGTTTTGACAAATGTTTTATCAAAAAGAACTTTTGAGGGATTATACCCTTATACCCAAAACATTTAACTAAACTCCTGGTTAGGGGTAAATGTTCGTGTATACCTCAAGACAAGGATGGTGAAACAATTCCTTAAATACAAAATTCTATTAAAATGACACATGTAATTCATTAAATGGTTTCCATAAATGCTTCAAAAACAAAATAGGAATTACAAAAGATGCCTTAAATACAAAATTCTATAAAAAAAATATAAGGAAGGATGGTGAAACAATGCCTTAAATACAAAATTCTATAAAAATGATTCCATAAAATGCTTCAAAAATAAAATAGGAATTACACATGATGCCTTAAATACAAAATTCTATATAAATATATATGCGAATTACAAATGATGCCTTAAATACAAAATTCTATAATAATATATAAGGAAGGATGGTGAAACAATGCTTTAAATACAAAATTCTATAAAAATGATTCCATAAAATGTTTCAAAAATAAAATAGGAATTACAAATAATGCCTTAAATACAAAATTCTATAAAGATATATGAATTACAAATGATGCCTTAAATACAAAATTCTATAAATATATATAAGGAAGGATGGTGAAACAATGTCTTAAATACAAAATTCTATAAAAATAATTCCATAAAATGCTTCAAAAATAAAATAGGAATTACAAATGATGCCTTAAATACAAAATTCTATAAATTTGATTCCATAAATGCTTCAAAAATTATATAGGAAGGATGGTGAAACAATTCCTTAAATACAAAATTCTATTAAAATGACACATGTAATTCATTAAATGGTTTCCATAAATGCTTCAAAAAGAAAATAGGAATTACAAAAGATGCCTTAATTACAAAATTCTATAAAAAATATATAAGGAAGGATGGTGAAACAATGTCTTAAATACAAAATTCTATAAAAATGATTCCATAAAATGCTTCAAATATAAAATAGGAATTACACATGATGCCTTAAATACAATATTCTATATAAACATATATAGGAATGACAAATGATGCCTTAAATACAAAATTTTATAAAAATATATAAGAAAAGATGGTGAAACAATGCCTTAAATACAAAATTTTATAAAAATGATTCCATAAAATGCTTTAAAAATAAAATAGGAATTACAAATGATGCTCTAAAAGAAAATTCCATCAAAATATATATAGGAATAACAAATGATGCCTTAGATACAAAATTCTATAAAAATATATAAGGAAAGATGGTGAAACAATGTCTTAAATACAAAATTCTATAAAAATATTTTCATAAAATGCTTTAAAAATAAAATAGGAATTACAAATGATGCCTTAAATACAAAATTCTTTTAAAATATATATGAATTAAAAATGATGCCTTAAATAAATTTTTTTATAAAAATATATAAGGAAGGATGGTGAAACAATGCCTTAAATACAAAATTCTATAAAAATGATTACATAATGCTTCAAAAATAAAACAGGAATTCAAATGATACCTTAAATACAAAATTCTATAAAAATATATATAGGAATTACAAATGATACCTTAAATAAAAAATTATATAAAAATATATAAGGAAGGATGATGAAACAATGCCTTAAATACAAAATTCTATAAAAATAATTCCATAAAATGCTTCAAAAATAAAATAGGAATTACAAATGATGCCTTAAATATAGAATTCTATAAAAATATATATATGAATTACGAGTGATACCTTAAATACAAAATTCTATAAAAATATATAAGGAATGATGGTGCCTTAAATACAAAATCTTATAAAAATGATTCCATAAAATACATCAAAAATTAAATAGGAATTACAAATGATGCCTTAAATACAAAATCTATAAAAATATATATAGGAATTACAAATGATTCCTTAAATACAAAATTATATAAAAATATATAATGAAGGATGGTGAAACAATGCCTTAAATACGAAATTCTATAAAAATGATTCCATAAAAAGTTTCAAAAATAAAATAGGAATTACAAATGATGCCTTAAATACAAAATTCTATAAAAATATATATAGGAATTACAAATGATGCCTTAAATACAAAATTCTATAAAAATATATAAGGAAGGATGGTGAAACAATGCCTTAAATACAAAATTCTATAAAAATGATTCATAAAATGCTTCAAAAATAAAATAGGAGTTACAAATGATGCCTTAAATATAAAATTCTATAAAAATATATATAGGAATAACAAATGATGCCTTAAATACAAAATTTTATAAAAATATATAGGGAAGGATGGTGAAACAATACCTTAAATACAAAATTTTATTAAAAGATTTCATAAAATACTTCAAAAATAAAATAGGAATTACAAATGATGCCTTAAATACAAAATTCTATAAAAATATATATAGGAATTACAAATTATGCCTTAAATAAAAAATTATATAAAAATATATAAGGAAGGATGGTGAAACAATGCCTTAAATACAAAATTTTATAAAAATGATTCCATAAAATGCTTCAAAAATAAAATAGGAATTATAAATGATGTCTTAAATACAAAATTCTATAAAATGTATATACGAATTACAAATGATACCTTAAATACAAAATTTCATAAAAATATATAAGGAAGGAAGGTGAAACAATGCCTTTAATACAAAATTTTATTAAAATTCACAACAATAATATTAATTTCAAAAACAATTAATGTAAAAACCTTATTCATAACATTAACATATACAAAATTTATTACCTCATAAAATTCAAAAATACATAATATATTTATACGCTATTATTAAGATTCCTAAAAAATTTTATGTAACAAACTTATTCATACCGTTAACGTATGTAAATTCAATTAACTCATAATATTCTTAAATAAATAAAATATCTTAAACTACGTTATTTTTGTATATCCTATGCTACATTATTAAAATATCAATGCCATAACTAACACTATATATACTAAACTTCTAATATAAACACACATAAATTCAATTTTTATTAAAAATATATATACTTAAAGCTAGCCCGTCCACTGGACAGGTCTAAAGGCTAGTATATATATATATATATATATATATATATATATATATATATATATATATATATATATATATATATATATATATATAGATATATATATATATATATATATATATATATATATATATATATATATATATATATATATATATATATATATATATATATATATATATATATATATATATATATATATATATATATATATATATATATATATATATATATATATATATATATATATATATATATATATATATATATATATATATATATATATATATATATATATATATATATATATATATATATATATACTAGTGGCAAAACCCGCTCGATGGACGGGTATGACTACTAATTTTTGTTTAATTGTTATATTTATGTAAATGTTTGTTTGGCAATTAGAAATATTTGAGTTTTTGGATTTATGTAATTAGTATGAATATTGGAGTACCATTTAGTGTTTGACAATTATTTTTTTAAGACTTATGTTATTGTGGGTATGAACTTTAGTTATTATTTATATTTTGATTATTACATTTTTTTTAAGGTAGTGTATTTTTTAGTTTATTATAAAATTATATAAAACAATTTATGAGGAGGTTATTGTTTTTGTATGTTAATTATATTTGTATGTATAAGTGTGTAACTTTTAACTTATGATGTATTAATGTATGTGTTTTCCTTTAGACCTTTTTTTTCTTTTAAGGTGTTCATTTTATTTTGTAATAATAAAGTTATTATTAATGGTTGTTTGTTTTTAATACCCGTATGGGTCTAACCTTGAAATCTTTTTGTCCATAATGATCGTTAAGTGTCATTAATTTTGTTTTCCATAAATGTATTGTCAAATGTATATATTTATTTGAAGGTAATTTATATATTCTATTATAATACTATTATCCGATCAAGATATAACTACAATTTTCAATCAGGTAATTTTTTTTCAGTTGTATTATTTTGGAGTTTTAAGAAGCTTAGGAGTTGTTTAGATATGGAAAAAATCATGTTTTTTTCTTAAATTTATAGTGGATGGAATAAGTTTTTTCTTTAGGGAAAAGTTGAAAATTTTAAAAACTTATTTTGTTTCATATTTCATTACTAACAAATGAGAAAGTGTGTAGATAGAAGGAGAATTTCTTACTTTTGAAAATTATTGGGAAAAAAATGTCACTAAACGGGTTTTTGTTTTTCTATTATCATTTGAAAATTTTCTAAAAAAATTAAATATTTTTCCCCAACTAAACACACAAGATTTTCAATGTACAATAAATAGTCTTGGATATTTAATCGAAAACTAATTAACGTAAAGTTTTCAACTACTGCAAATTATCATAATTTGGTAACTTGTTTGCTCTAAACTCCTAACTATGGGTTATGGAACTGAACAATAATTCGTTTGAATTATGTTTGCAAAGTTATCCATCTGATCTTAAATTAGAACTATACTTATTCTTTTAGAATGATTTTTTTAAGAACATAGCAAAAAAATTTGAGAACAACATATGATGGTATGTAAAGTTCATTCTGTAGTTAAATATTTACATATTTTAATTCTTAATAAATATTTTATAAGGTTAATATATATGAGAGATTTCATGATTTATGCATATAATTTTCTTCTAATCATTACATAAATAAATTTTTATATTTTTTTAATTAAAAAAATTATATTTTCTTTAGAAAAATCGAATTATCCAGTAGGATCAATTCAAAAATCGATTTTCAAAACATTAGTTATAATGGTCATGAAGTTCGTCAGTTGATCATGAATTTTTTTAGAAAACAAAGAGAGGTCGATTATTTGTTGAAGAACTATTAGGTACTCTCTTTGACTTTCATGATCAAATGTAGGACGTTTATCATTCAAAATAACACGTCTACATTCTACACAAATATGATATAAATAAAATAAGTTTCACCATTACTATAATAAATTACTAACATGGAGATACACAAACACAAGTACCATTATAAGACAAATGTTTTAATTGTTATAAACAACTAATACTCAAAAGGTGTGATCGATACGATTTTCCCATGCCCGGAAGTTATGTAACTAACATAAAGTCTACAAAACCTTTGATGTAAAATAAAGTATAAAAAAAATCTATTATTGTTATAGTGGTAAACAGGCAGGGACGAAGCCAGAACAAAATATGACTGAGAGCACAAAATTTTTTAAACCTTATATCATAATAGAGTTCAATTTTTATAAATATAGTACTAAATAAGACCGGAGGGTGCATTTAAGATATATTTGAAAAAAATTGGTGTTTTTTTTCAAAAATTAACATTAAATCAAAAAAATACATAGGTGTTCTGGGCACCCACGAGACACCCCCTAACTCCATCCTTGTAAACAGGTGACCCAGTTAAGCTGAATAATTTAATGAATCATTGAGATGTGTTATCATTTGTAAACTATTAATCTGATTTGCGAGTCGCGTTGAGACTCGACCGACGCGTTAAATACATTGCATAAATTATCATTACAATAACTTCAAAAAATTTCCACTAATATAGTAATATGCACATCCTTCATAAAAAGTATGTCTGGTTTTAACTCCAGACCCACCAAAAAATATACTCCGTATATAATGTGACTAATGCTCTTATACAATAAAATAGAAAAATATAAAAATTTGAAGTTGCCGTTGGTATCATTAAAATGCACGACCAGTATAGGTAGTTTTAACCCCATGAAGTAAGAACTATTTGGATAAAAATATGGTCGTTCCTAGAACAACCAAAGCTTTAACTTGTTGCTTGTTATTGCGGCGAGTTTTGTTAATTTTTTTCACAGACTGTTTGCACAAAGCTTGGGAAGATGGTTATGAGCCATGAAAATTTTTAGCCATATTTCTAGAAGTCAATTAGCCTACACCACATTTACAGTTAACTTCTGTGATGCAACCAAGCCAGCAATCAGACCGATGTAATTTGTAAAGTCATCAAGAAGCAATCACAGTAAAATATCGACAGATCATGCAAAAATATTAATGTCCATTTGGTTAGATGAAAGATATAACTAATGCTTAAGACTACCCATGGAAAGGGATTGGATGATAACATTCACTGATACTAAACTAAAGGAGCATCACAATTTCCTATAGAAGCTTCAGTTGTACAAAAATTATATCATGGAGCCAAAATTATATCATGAAGCCAAATGCTTTACAAAAAGACATGAGAGACATATATCCATCCGTCTTAAGCAAAGCCTCCCAATTGGCGATTCTTTTCCTCCTCATACTTCTGTCTCACCCATCCATATCTTCTTTGCCTTATCTTTACGTCGATCTGTCCCTATTTCCTCTTCTTGCACCAACAATTCCTCCGCCACAGCCTCCTTCGCAAGCCCTTTAAACCTTAACCCAACTTGACTCAGCCCATACAACGCCCCAGACAACACTCCTAATGGGACTGAGAGTCAAACTCACCACGACTCATGACGACATATATCCGAACCCGTTCTAAGCGCATGAATGAAAGGATGCAAAGCACCAGGAACTCCTATAACAGTTTTTTTCAGATCATCAAGCGCCAAACTAAACAATGCACCAGTCGCATGATCTTGCCTAAGGAAACCCACTTCGTAGAAACTCAATCAAAGGTGGAATAGTTCTTGACCATGGAATCTAACTTTATTATGTGTCATTTTCTAACGACGCATTCACCAAAGCAGCAAAAAATTTTACTTGTATGGGCAAGTACCTAGAGACAATCTAATGTCTTAAACTCGATAGTAACCTCATGTTACACAAACCAACCCTCATATTACACAAACCAACCCTAGGTTCTTTTCTTGTCCTAAATTAAGTGACCAAAATTACTTGAAATCTCAATTATGGAAATACATATTGCTTGATATATAGTATTTCCTTTCAAAGTAAATAGAAATCTTTACAAAAGTAAGCAATTCATTCTGTGTTGTTTAAGATATTAAAACCAAGCCGTTGATCCGTTACTTTGCAGATAGCATGTTGGTGTTACCTGTGCTTTGGACCAACTTGTATTGGATATTGATTTTAGCTGAACTTATAGAGAAACAAATATGATCAAAGATTAATGCTAAAATAGATGCTTAAGAAACTGACTTTTGAAAAATTAAAGTCTTGATTGATGAGAAGTTCAGAACAATTAAACCAGAGGTACCAATGACAGACTTACATGTTCAACTTGAGTTGCTTGTATGTTTTCTGTTCCAGAGCCCTTAACACGAAATAGTGCGACCCCATCTTCATCATAAGTATCAGCAGGCAGTTCGTTCTCTGATATGGAATCCTTATATCCATCACTTAGCCAAACATCCCTTAGATAGCAACAAAGAAATCACTTAATAGGCATCCAAATACGAAACTATTTTATATACCTTTCTCATATACGATTGGATCAATTATGACAAATGGATGCCGCGTGCATTTAATTACACGAACCAGCTTTGAGGTATTTATAATGCCACTTTGCAAATGCTTTCCCATCAATTGACATCAATCATCTTTTTATGAATTTATATTGCCATGATTTTGTAAACACTTAATTGTAGGTCTCAAAATTAGAAGGCCGTGTGGGTTGCTTGTTGGTCGAAACTCCAAACAAACAGAAGTTTAGAACAGTCAAAGGCAAAAATAACTCACTCATGGAACTATATTTTGCTCACTGGACTTTTTAGTCACGTCAATTGCTTTACGTTCGGTAATCCACTCCAGCATCATAAGACCGAAGCTGAATATATCAGACTTAATTGTAAATTTTTTGCACATAATGCAGTAATATACACGACACGAAGATTTGTTACCTCTTCTTCTTGATCTGAAATGAAGTCTTGAGCTGTTGGCACTAAATGATGAGAAAGTAGAGAAACAACTTGCTCGGAGGTATGTCTTGTGACTTCTCTTGGTTGCAATCTGCTTCGAATTCCAACTCAACAGACTCTAAATTTGGCGCCACGTTATAATCCCTACATCAACCAAAATCAACAAATGGTGAGCAATCAGATACACATATACATGAATGTTTCCATGAGCGGTTTAAAGATTTTTTAAATGTATTTGTCAGCAAAAGAGGTATGTGTGTCTATAATATTGCCTAAAAAGTACCAATACAAAAGTCATTCTCTATTATAATTTGTCAATATGAAAGTTTCAGAACCTCAAAACTTCTTCATAAACTAATCAGAATGTGTTCATAATACGTCGATAGCAAAAATTATCAAAACATTAAGAACAAACCACAGTATGGGAAGATGGTTGTGGTGTAAACATGAGAACACAGAAGCAAAGGAAACTCGGCTAACACTTCTTACATGAAAACAAATAGAGATACAAAGTTGGGTGGTGACAGGAAACGTGGAATAGTTAGCATACCGATTTTGAAATCATTATATTATGACAAAAATTAAGGAGGTAACCTAAGTCGATTCAGTCAGAACAAATTAAAATAAAAATTTATCTTTTGAGAATTCAAGAAAAAGATACATCTAATGATGATTCCAAAGCAGGTGTGGTTTTCAGGTGGATTTAAAAATAGAAATCAATAATCAAAATCTGTAAATGAATATAAAACAGAAATCAATAAAAAAACGTACCCTGTTTGGAGGGCTGTTAACCATTAGCATTGGAATGGAGCTCTGTTTAGCTTGTAAAACATCAAACACGTAAGCTATACCATGGTAAAAATACAATGTTACTGATATGATCATCACATCGGCTTCTTTGAATTTTGATATTAGCCCCTGGTATTATAAATTACTGCCCAAAATATATGACGAGTTAAATAATGTGCTTTCAAAGTTTCAGTGCTGTGTAACAAATTTTCTACCTTCTTTTATATGATTTTGGTCTTTGTAATGCTAGTTGAGTAAGAGATAGAGGTTAAATGATCATGTTCATTGTCGATGCAAATGTGGTGATTGAAAAGAAACATCTTTTGAAAATCATATTCAATACTTTAAAATAAATCGTTTGTTTCATATACCATTATAAATATTCTATTACAATCTCACAAGGTTTACGTGTGTTGTACCTATTGTATGCACATTTCACTTTTTGCATAAACATAGTGGATGTGAATGTGAAGGAGCCGCCATATAAGGACATTCTCCATAGATGTTATATTCGAGAAAAAATAATGTGCATTATTAATAATCCATATATTCTTTTGGGTAAAAAACATAGCACTAAGATGTATGACAAGTTGTAAAGATCACTACGAAAGGGGTGCATATACCTGACATGGAATAAAATGATGTCCAAGACCTAATGCAAACATCTCAACTCCATTTAACCGAGCACCGGTCAGACCCAAATACTCTCTTGCATATACAGATATCTTGAATTTTTTCAGCTACATAGAAATTTAGAAAACATATCCACACAGGAAAATATAATATCAAGTTACCAAAGAATCCTAGAAGCCCTGATAGAAAATAAGATGTACCAACGCCAAGAGTTAGTCTAATTGACGCTTTAGCCATTTCAAAACCTACACTAAATTTAAAAAGCATGTTAGTAACAAAAACAGATTACCAAAGTTTGTGGTAAGTGGGCATGAGAATAGCTTATGTTTCTGGAAAAAAGTCAAGATACATATCACCAAAAAAAACTAAAATCTTACATTAAGTGTGCTATTTGTGGATAGTAGGTACTGCCTGATCTTTCAACACATTTATAGGCCTTCGCGTGTGCAGTCACATGTAGTCACATCTCGTCTCATAGTATGATGTGCTTTTTAAAGAGAGTACCTTTTTTACATGCCTGCAATCAAAAGACACAATTTTCTGACATCCATTAGACCCTTTCTCGACACGTTATTTACTGCTGATATGTAAATATACATAAACCATAACACAATGAAACATACTTTTTAAAGATATCACTATTAAAATAAAGGGGGGGGGGTCTTGGTGGGTCTACACATCAATATTGCGAAAAGGACACCTGAATCAGCAACATCTTGCAAAATAGCACCCACAGCTTGCCTTGCAAAATAGCACCTGAATCAACACGGTCCTTCTGCCTATCAAGCCCTGGTTGTGGCAACGCTCACCAAATCAAGGCAGTGACGTTCCCATTCTTGGGTTACTGTTATAAAAAACAAATTAGACTCTTTGGCATCATGGAAAATACCTTATCACAGAAGTTGAAAGTTAGTTTCATATAATGAATTTATATAAGCTAAAAGTTTCAAAATAAGCTATATGAAACCTAAGCCCATACTCAAATAAGCCATAAGGCGGCTTAGCTTTTACTTATATAAGCCAAAATAAACATCCCATAAAATGGGCTCCATTTTGCTAATAAGCTACAGGAAAGACCCTAAATTAAGCTGGTTATCAGGCGTATAATCCAAAAAGCTATTAATACCTCGTGGTGCCTGTTTTGATTTGCATCCCACTTGCTTTAGCTTTTACTCGCCTTCCAGCACATCATTGCTACACGTGAAACCTACTTTTATTAAAAAAACAGAAAATTACAACAGATCTTTATACTTTCCGCAATACATGAGAAGAAAAAATCAAAAAAGACAAAAAAATTACATCTGGAAAATTTATATCCCCAACAAAAAACTTATGTCGTTAATACAAAAAAAATCTAAAAAAAAACTGAAATAAAAACTTGGATTATTTTTACCTCTAATTGTTTTTGGAGGCTAGGGATTAAACACAATCAAACCCCTAAATTTACGCATATATAACAATCTATATAAAGTTAATAGAAAAAGAAAAAATAAATCTAACCTGAGTTCTGTTATAAGAAACTTCATAAGGTGGTCGGAGCTTATTGATTGCCGGAGTTAATGGTGGCAGGAGTTAACGGTGGCTTTGGTTGCACAGTTTAGATTGTTGATAAAACCTAGATGTGATGTATATGCTTGTGTCTTTGGTTTGGGTAAGAGGAGAGGACATGTATGAAAGGGGATGTGGGAATACTGAGAAGAAGATCGATTGTAGATGATTAGGGTATTGAAGATCCTATATGAAAGAACTTCCTCCCGAGCGTATTGAAGATCTTGAAGATAAAGTTGAAGGGCTTAGGAATGGCCGAAGAATTACACAACGCGATTTTGAGAAGTTAGAAGGATATTTAGAAGAAGCTTAAGCTAAGTTGCAGAGAAGAAAAATGATATACGATGAAGAAATTGTTCAAGCTCGACTAAAGATTTCTACTCTAGAGTTAGTCATTGAGGACATTTGTAAAACCCCAAATTTTGGGCTTTTAACACGTCACTGGTTTTACTCTTATTACTGCCCATCCTATAATATTTTTATAGACGACTCCTACAAACGAGACCATAATATAGTAAATATTATATATTTACTTATATTACTTAAAAACTTGACATTTTAACCGAAGCGCTACCTTTTAAATTTATTTTAGTACCCTTTATGTGCATGAATTATTATTAATATATTAATAATTAATGGCGACTATCTAAAAGATCACATAACAAGACGAACTAAAACTTTCCTATACAATTTTAAGCCTAGACATGAACAAATCTACCAAAACTACTCTTTCTTTGGATGCTCCTCATTCTATGCGTTGCATATAAAAACCAAATCAAAAGCAAAATCAACTTTAATTTAGCTAGAAACTTGTACACATCCTATACAATCCTCCTTCCTTCCACAAATTTCGAACACATCACCATTTAGGATCAAAGAGATGTAGCTTGAATTGTTACCACATGTTGGTTATGCACCAACGTCACCCAAATCCCTCCTAGATTCACTAGTACACTCCTATGATATCTAAGAAATGTATCTCTTGATCTCTTTCCCTCTTTCTTGCGTGCCTAACCCCACACCACAAAACTATTTCACTCCCTTGGCTATAAGTAACACAAGTAAACACAAACAAAGAGAATAAAACAGCCCACTCTCCTACATAATTCGTCCTCCCTTCTTATCATCATGGCCACGCAAGTCTAGCTTCAAGATGTGTCGGTTCGTGATAAAGCTGGTTTGTTAGGTGAGACGAACAATGGTTCATTGGGTTCTCTTCCTCCGAGTCACAACATCATCACAACGCCGCAACCACAGTTGGTATTCTCACCAGCCGTAGTCAACCACGTCATGACCACATGCCCTGGACTCGAATCTTATGCTAGTACCTCCAACCATTTGTGAGTTCACAAGATCTTTGTTCCCTTATTTTCCTTTTCTCGTCATATGCATACATTCCCCACTGCTTATCTTATGCACTAATAAATAAAATGGAGAACTAATACACTAGTATGGAAAGCATAAAACACAACTCCCTGATGTAAGTATCACACCATAGGGAAACGTGCACCTAAAGCATGAACTGGGCGAAAACGAATGTACTAGGTCTTAAGTTATCCCTTAGTAAGTAACCATGCCAAATTTGAACACAAACGGAGTACGTTTGCTAGGTTAAACGAATTAAACATTAGCGTTATTTCATGTGAAAAAGTAGCCTGAACAGCCTACTTTAGAGCCTGTTTTGACCCGTTAGGACCCCGACTATAGATCTTCTTATAGGGGCATTTCGTAGATCACCTAGCCAGCTTTCTACAGCTTCTTGAATCGCCCAAAACGGAGCTATAACGAATCAGGAAACTGACTTTGAAAACCTGCGTTTGAACACTAAAAGCTGTCAGCACTTAGATAAAAAGCTGACAGCATGTACATGTAGGCTAACCAGCCGACTTTAGCCTCGTTTTCGAGCATGTTAGGGTCAGATCTGGAACCCGACACCAACTAGGATGTTGTAGATCTCCTGGCTACCTTTCCATAGACACCAAGAACACTAAAAACGGATCTATAACGAACAATTTACGTCCCTTTAAAAATCTGCCTCGCACACTTTAAAAGCTGATGAAAATTAGACATTCTGACCCGCTGTCTTCAAACGCGTTTTTACCCACTTTAGAGCCGTTTTCAAGCAAAACTTAAAGAACGAAACTTGTAGACGGGATACCCGAGAATACAAATATGTTTTCTGTTCGTTTTATGGTTAGATAACGAACCCGTAAACGACGTTCAAAAATCAGCATTTACACTATATATATACTTAAGGTTTTGGATTTTAGAGGACTATTTGTGTAATTAGCCGAAACTTAATCAAGCCCTAGGGGCTGATTCGTAACTTAATATAAGTTTTAAACCCTAAATAAAAACTTGAAGGGCCTTTTGTGTCATTACTTATAAGTTGTGCGAACCCTAACCCTAATTAAAACATGAGGGACTATTTTTGCCAACTACCGAAACTTATATAAGCCCTAAATCCTTATTAATTTTATATTAAATTAAACCCTAATTTATAAGGACAAAAACTGTCATTACCTCAAACATATAACCTAGGGACTATTTAGTAAATCATAGAAACTTGGAGGACTCACTATGTATATATTAATGTATAAATAAATACATACGGATCGGGTAATAAACGGCAAGATATTTAAAACAAGTATAAGCATGCACTTTAACTCCGAAAGCATCTATGCATTTTATCTGCATATACTGAGATCATTTACATCACTTAGGTATTTGATGTACTGTGTGCACTATGACTTGAACACTTGATCATCCCCGAGCTTTATTAATCAGGTGAGTTCATAGCCTCGCCTTTCACTACTATTTATGTTTTACTAACCCGCGAGGGGGAGACATGCTATAACTTGTTTTGACTATATGATTTTTATATCGTGAGTTCATGGCCCCACTTTCATATATTGACAAACTTTTTAAAATCCTTTTGGGGGAGAGAACATGCAACTGATTTATGGATATAAATTAAACTGTACCAACTTTAATTATATGTGCCTATTGTAGAGACACTCATGACCCGTGAGCTGAAACTGTTAAAATCATTGGATTACCTGAATGTTATAAGTAGATCTATTTGGGATTGACCATCCCCACTTGGGTGAGTCATGCTCACTGTGCCTCGGCCGAGACAACAGGTGTTTACCATGTCAGCATTTACTATTGATGGGTGCCTGAGTCAGAAATGGCGATGGTCCTCATTTGTTGAGGGCCCAACTATGTTAAAGTGTCAGTTTCGGGCAATAGACATTATAATTACCTTTTACAGTAATGCTTTGTGCTTTACTGTTACAATGACTATTTATATCCAAACTATACAACTAAACCTATGAATTCACCAACTTTATGTTGACTGTTTTAAGCATGTTTTTCTCAGGAAATTAAGCTGGATTATTTGAGCATGGACTGAGCATCATTTAGGAGCATCATAATAATTGGGGGATCTGTTTTCACTGGGATACTTTTAACAACGGATATTCAACATTTCAACTGATTGTAGTAAAACAGTATTTGTATCAATTGTATTTCAAAATCATGTAATTATGGTCAATGCTTTGTATGCCATTTGCTCTGTGATCCGCAACGTGACACCCAATTACTATTCCGCTGCAAACCCGATTTGGGGGTGTCACAGAATGGTATCAGAGCAATGGTTATAGAGAATCAGATCGAAAATAAAATTGTTTTTCTATTTTATTAACTGAACTATAACCGGACAAAATTTTCAAAAACTTAGATTTTAAAAACTGGGTTTTTGACGGGGACATACTTAGAGAGCAATTAGCATAGAGAGCATGCATAACTATATGATTTAAATGTTATTCATTATCCTATGCATTTATATTTATGATAGTACTAGATGCTAGCCCTTTACGTACTTTACATATTACGACTATTTAATATCTTTTTGATATTAAAATATTAAAATACATAAGGTATTTAATGAAATATATAAACATGTCATGTTAGTAGGGAGCTTTATACTAAAGATGTTCCATCTCGATATTACGTTTTGACTGAGTGGTTGGGTTTACGATTTAAAGTGCCCTCACTCCTCAAACGTTTATAGAATGCCTTCCGAAGTATGATGGCCCGAACAATGCATTATAACCACAAAACATTACAAACCCTTGGAAATCTAACAAAATCTTGGAAATGGTCACCAATTGAGGAATATACTTGATATTGTAATGAAATCCAAATAAGTCCGAAAGTCTTGTACAAAGATTTTCAAATCCTTCATGACTACTTGCTGTATCTATTTAAGCTTATACGCTGACAATCCTTATATAACTATTATAATATATGATTATATTATATACTGAAGATCCTCCGTTTGATTCATATTTTAACGCACGTGATTTGAACGTCTACTTACGGAACACAACTTATTGATGACTCATACTCTTGCTTTTGGTATGTGATATTATTTAGATAAGTTTGCATGTAAAATGATGCGGTGGGACCCAAATCAAGGTATGATTCTATATTTAGATGACGTTTAAATATGGAACCTGAGTCTCTTGATCCCAAGTTAATTATGATTCCGTCTTTAGATGGAATGGGACGTTTAAAGGTGAAATCATAAGCCACCGGATTAGAAGTTTATTTATAAATTCGTATTAAGGTGGAATGGGACGCCCAAAGACGAAAGTTATAAATAAACGGGCTGTAAAGTATCTAAATAATATCTATTTTCTTAGATATTAGATGGGTTTTAAATGGTAAGCCTTGTCGGGAATATTTGAGTAGGTTGGGCTATGAAATCCTTATTGAAACGAATTAGGACGTTTTTCGTTTGAATAAAGAAATCATAGGTCACCGAACCATGAAGTTATAAATTTTACTTTACGTGGATGAGGACGCTTATCGATGTAAATAAAAATTTATAATCAAGTGGGCTTAAATATATTCGACATAACTCATTATTGATATTAATTTATTAATCCAGCTATGGAGTGTATTCCTTTTGATTCACGATTCCTACAAAAATATCCTATCATTATTACCTCCTTATCAAGGAACCTAAGAAGATTCGTGCTCATTTCTCTTGGATCATAGCACTATGCTAAGGATCCTCGGCTTATTTTTGATCCACATAAGACTAATAAACTCATGTAAACTCATTTAAGCTTAATAGACTTAAAAATCTCTTGCAGAACTATTAGAACATAAACAAGCCTTATCTATGCACACTGAGGCCCGATAAGGCCCATGAAACAGATTTAACAAAGCCAAGGGTTAAAACGAGCTTGTACTATTTTATCCAACCTTGTAAACTTAATCGAACTCAAATATGATTTAATGAACCTCTTACTAAATCGTTTAGGCTAAAGTTGACTTTTAGAACTATAGGGGGGCTTATTTTGCCATTTGTCAAACATATTTCATGCCCTAGGATAATAAGGCGAGAGTTGTAAAAACTCTAAAAACTAAACATAGATTTTTAACAAACTAAAAGAAGCCCTAGATAATCTAACGCAAGTTAAAAACATAAGTGTTGATTCTGCACTTTTGAAACTGAATTTGAGCCCTAAGTTACTTTCATTGGAAACCATTCGTGCCCTAAGGGTCACATTACAAAAATAAAAGGACCAAATGTGTAGATTATCATAACATATAAGGTAAGTTACATTGTGCACTAAAAATTTACTCACCGGAGGCATACGATCCATAACTATATTTTAAATATCACCCATGAGTCTAAACTTAAGTTCACAAGATTACACGTTCAAGAAAAAGTGTGCTCACTTGTTCCCTGGACGAGTAACTTCCTCTTAAGCTTTGAGGACAAAGCTAAAATAACGGTTAAGTGTTGTAAAACCCCAAATTTTGGGCTTTTAACACGTCACTGGTTTTACTCTTATTACTGCCCATCCTATAACATTTTTATAGACGACTCCTACAAACGAGATCATAATATAGTAAATATTATATATTTACTTATATTACTTAAAAACTTGACATTTTAACCGAAGTGCTACCTTTTAAATTTATTTTAGTACCCTTTATGTGCATGAATTATTATTAATATATTAATAATTAATGGCGACTATCTAAAAGATCACATAACAAGACGAACTAAAACTTTCCTATACAATTTTAAGCCTAGACATGAACAAATCTACCAAAACTACTCTTTCTTTGGATGCTCCTCATTCTATGCGTTGCATATATAAACCAAGTCAAAAGCAAAATCAACTTTAATTTAGCTAGAAACTTGTACACATCCTATACAATCCTCCTTCCTTCCACAAATTTCGAACACATCACCATTTAGGATCAAAGAGATGTAGCTTGAATTGTTACCACATGTTGGTTATGCACCAACGTCACCCAAATCCCTCCTAGATTCACTAGTACACTCCTATGATATCTAAGAAATGTATCTCTTGATCTCTTTCCCTCTTTCTTGCGTGCCTAACCCCACACCACAAAACTATTTCACTCCCTTGGCTATAAGTAACACAAGTAAACACAAACAAAGAGAATAAAACAGCCCACTCTCCTACATAATTCGTCCTCCCTTCTTATCATCATGGCCACGCAAGTCTAGCTTCAAGATGTGTCGGTTCGTGATAAAGCTGGTTTGTTAGGTGAGACGAACAATGGTTCATTGGGTTCTCTTCCTCCTAGTCACAACATCATCACAACGCCGCAACCACAGTTGGTATTCTCACCAGCCGTAGTCAACCACGTCATGACCACATGCCCTGGACTCGAATCTTATGCTAGTACCTCCAACCATTTGTGAGTTCACAAGATCTTTGTTCCCTTATTTTCCTTTTCTCGTCATATGCATACATTCTCCACTGCTTATCTTATGCACTAATAAATAAAATGGAGAACTAATACACTAGTATGGAAAGCATAAAACACAACTCCCTGATGGAAGTATCACACCATAGGGAAACGTGCACCTAAAGCATGAACTAGGCGAAAACGCATGTACTAGGTCTTAAGTTATCCCTTAGTAAGTAACCATGCCAAATTTGAACACAAACGGAGTACGTTTGCTAGGTTAAACGAATTAAACATTAGCGTTATTTCATGTGAAAAAGTAGCCCGAACAGCCTACTTTAGAGCCTGTTTTGACCCGTTTGGACCCCGACTATAGATCTTCTTAAAGGGGCATTTCGTAGATCACCTAGCCAGCTTTCCACATCCTCTTGAATCGCCCAAAACGGAGCTATAACGAATCGGGAAACTGACTTTGAAAACCTGCGTTTGAACACTAAAAGTTGTCAGCACTTAGATAAAAAGCTGACAGCATGTACATGTAGGCTAACCAGCCGACTTTAGCCTCGTTTTCAAGCATGTTAGGGTCAGATCTGGAACCCGACACCAACTAGGATGTTGTAGATCTCCTGGCTACCTTTCCATAGACACCAAGAACACTAAAAACGGATCTATAACGAACAATTTACGGCCCTTTAAAAATCTGTCTCGCACACTTTAAAAGCTGATGAAAATTAGACATTCTGACCCGCTGTCTTCAAACACGTTTTTACCCACTTTAGAGCCGTTTTCAAGCAAAACTTAAAGAACGAAACTTGTAGGCGGGATACCCGTGAATACAAATATGTTTTCTGTTCGTTTTATGGTTAGATAACGAACCCGTAAACGACGTTCAAAAATCAGCATTTACACTATATATATACTTAAGGTTTTGGATTTTAGAGGACTATTTGTGTAATTAGCCAAAACTTAATCAAGCCCTAGGGGCTGATTCGTAACTTAATATAAGTTTTAAACCCTAAATAAAAACTTGAAGGGCCTTTTGTGTCATTACTTATAAGTTGTGCGAACCCTAACCCTAATTAAAACATGAGGGACTATTTTTGCCAACTACCGAAACTTATATAAGCCCTAAATCCTTATTAATTTTATATTAAATTAAACCCTAATTTATAAGGACAAAAACTGGCATTACCTCAAACATATAACCTAGGGACTATTTAGTAAATCATAGAAACTTGGAGGACTCACTATGTATATATTAATGTATAAATAAATACATACGGATCGGGTAATAAACGACAAGATATTTAAAACAAGTATAAGCATGTACTTTAACTCCGAAAGCATCTATGCATTTTATCTGCATATACTGAGATCATTTACATCACTTAGGTATTTGATGTACTGTGTGCACTATGACTTGAACACTTGATCATCCCCGAGCTATATTAATCAGGTGAGTTCATAGCCTCTCCTTTCACTACTATTTATGTTTTACTAACCCGCGAGGGGGAGACATGCTATAACTTGTTTTGACTATATGATTTTTATATCGTGAGTTCATGGCCCCACTTTCATATATTGACAAACTTTTAAAAATCCTTTTGGGAGAGAGAACATGCAACTGATTTATGGATATAAATTAAACTGTACCAACTTTAATTATATGTGCCTATTGTAGAGACACTCATGACCCGTGAGCTGAAACTGTTAAAATCATTGGATTACCTGAATGTTATAAGTAGATCTATTTGGGATTGACCATCCCCACCTGGGTGAGTCATGCTCACTGTGCCTCGGCCGGGACAACAGGTGTTTACCATGTCAGCATTTACTATTGATGGGTGCCTGAGTCAGAAATGACGATGGTCCTCATTTGTTGAGGGCCCAACTATGTTAAAGTGTCAGTTTCGGGCAATAGACAGTATAATTACCTTTTACAATAATGCTTTGTGCTTTACTGTTACAGTGACTATTTATATCCAAACTATACAACTAAACCTATGAATTCACCAACTTTATGTTGACTATTTTAAGCATGTTTTTCTCAGGAAATTAAGCTGGATTATTTGAGCATGGACTGAGCATCATTTAGGAGCATCATAATAATTGGGGGATCTGTTTTCACTAGGATAATTTTAACAACGGATATTCAACATTTCAACTGATTGTAGTAAAACAATATTTGTATCAATTGTATTTCAAAATCATGTAATTATGGTCAATGCTTTGTATTCCATTTACTCTGTGATCCGCAACGTGACACCCAATTACTATTCCGCTGCAAACCCGATTTGGGGGTGTCACAACATTCAAATTAGACATCGAGCCGATATACGAAGTCTTTTTGATGCCATCAAAGAACTTAAGAAGGAGAGATGAAGACATTAGACTATTAAGTTGTAAATACTTTCAACTTTATGTCTTTACTTTTATGTTAACAATGAAGCTTGTCTTGTAAGTTTAAACAAACAAGTTGTTAATAAATAAAAGTTGTGTTTTTCATCAAATATTGTCGTTTCATACTTATTTGTGAGAAGTAAGATATCCCTATTTCTTGGTTTTCTCACAAATGATTATGAATGAAAGTGCGTTAATTCTAAGAAAAGCATATACTTGATAAAGTATATATTTTTGGAATTTCTGTTATCTTCTATGATAATGATAATTATCAAGTTGAATATAACCCACAAGTTTGAAGAAAGGAAACTTCCCAAGTTTTCTAGAAATATTCTATTCTCGGCTTTTGTCTATCAAAAGTTTCATTTTGTAAAATATATGATATGTAAAATAGAAGCTTGTTCTATAAGACGAGTTTTTACATTTTTCGTTATATTCCTCTATTCCATATCATGGAAAATTTATGTTACGATTATGTATGAGTCATATCTTTATAAATCCGTCGTAAACTTTAAAATTTTATTTCATAGTTGGATTTATTATCCTCGGATATGAATGATAATCAACATAGTAAGTTTCCTATAAAACCTAAAAGATATCCTTGTGTTCACTAAGCATTTATATGTATCCATATGCATATATGACAGATGTTTTCTGATATGAGAGTACCTTGGATTCTGAATTTCCCCTCATTCTAAACCCTAAAAAGTATTTGACGAAAAATTGACGATAACATTGCTGCAATCCTGCAATTACAAATTGTCAATAAGAAGTATTATCTGAAAAAAGACTCGATGACTAGTTAGTTTTTGATATCCAAGGAAGAAAAGATGCTATTAGTATCACCCGTTGGATTAAAAGAGCCAATTCAGTTGCCTATCATATTTGAAATTATAAAGTGAAGCTTGCTATAAGGAGATAGCACTTCATCAGTTATCATGGTAATTTCTTTATGCTCAACACATTGAGATAAAAGGAGTACATAAGATCGCTTGATTATTTTTTGGTAAAAGGGTTTAACAGCCCCGGTAAAATGTACTACACCAAAAAACTTTACAATCCAATGAAATGTGGCAGAAGTACCACATTAAGCTCAAGACAAAGCTTGAACATTCAACACCAAACGAGACAAACCCTCGACGTTACAAACAAATCGAAAACACTACGTAAGAGACAACCAATTCCTTAGACTTCAATAGAAACCGAGAGCTCTCATAGACGAATAAAATTCCTTCCAACCTGCGATTTCTTAAATCTACAAGTTAACAGCTTATGCCTAATAGAAGATTTAATAATCTCTACCAATTGAGACGGAGATCGTTTAGCATTCCGAAACAACCTCTAGTTTCTCTCCTGCCAAATGTAATACACACTAGCAGCAATCACCAACTTGGCAATAACACTCCCAGCTTGACGCCTACTAGCATTTGGCAATATCTGAACCACAATAGATCCAAAATTTAGACCTATATTCTGCAAATTCGCCAAAACCTTGACTGAATCCCAAACTTGAGTAGAGAACACACATTCAAAAAATGAATGGTCATGAGAATCCGGTTGAGAGGAACACAAAGGGCAAAGCAACTGATCATCAGAATGCATCAAGTCTTGCGTACGCAGCCTACGCTTCACCAACAACCATAAATGAAATGAGTGCCGAGGAATACAACCTTTGAACAAGACCACCCTATTCCAGTCAACAGGATCATTCCTAGGTCAAATACAATTCCAAACCGTAGCCACAGAAAACGGCAGCACAGTACCATCATCTATTCTTTATTCCAAACGGTCACGAGAATCCAGATCTAGAACAGGAGGAGGAATAGCCATAACTAACGGGTACTTCACGTTCCAATCAGTAGGCCAACTCCAAGACAAACTAGAAACCGCCTCATAAACCCTAGAAGCTGTATTAAACCCCGCCCTGTAGATATCACGAGTAGACAAAGTATTGGCCAAAGGGCCAACCACGCACCACATATCATACCAAAGCGACGTAGAACTACCATCACCAATTCTGGACCACATGAACTTGCGGATAATAGGTCGAATTAACAACATCTTTCGCCAACTCCATGTCAAACTACCCCGAATCGAAATATCCCAAAAATTACGACCTCTAAGCTTGTACAAATGGATCCACTGAACCCACAAAGACTCTTTACGGACTAGAAGATTCCAAATATGCGTAACCATAAGAGCTTTATTTAAAATATCAAGACGACGAATCCTAAGCCCACCCTATCTTTTAAATTGAAAATATAAGATCGCTTGATTAAATTTCAAATATTTCTTATCGAGAAGATGAAAGAAGAACTCCGCTATCTAGTAAAAGAAAATAACCTTGAGACATACACGAGGAAATTTCAAGAGTTAGTAGAGTTAGATCCTATTCCATAGAATGATAAATGCTTTCACTAGAAAATTTTATCATGGAATTATGTCATGAAATTTCATTTGAAATACTATTAAGGAGACTCTATCAGAAGGTTTTGTAGATACTATCGAAGATTTTGAAGAAAGATTACCGTTTCCAAAATCCTAATATATTGGAAAAAGTCATTAACCTCTACCCAATGAATTAATGAACAAGGTAATTAGGCACAATCCAGTGCTAAAATTAGAAAAATCTCAAGCATAAATTCAGCGATAAAAGAACGTCTATAAAATTCAAGTAAACTAGAAATCAACCTACATTGAATATGATGGAAATCTTCTTCTATGTAAGAAATGCACTCCGCATCACACAGAACTTTGCACCATCCGGTGTAAGATTTTGAACATCGTAGGTCATTGGATTGGGATTTCTAAAGGCAAGTGGCCTTGTAAATTATATGTTCGATAGAATTATCATGTATCTTATATACATGGTGAAAGGAATTAATATCGTCTTCTGTTTTAACGTCATTCGTCTCTAGAAAATCGTTTTCTTAGATATTATATACAAAACGTATAACATACGCTATAACATACGCTAACGTAAGAAGGAAATATAAGGATATAATAAATATATTAAATACTAGAACATTTGTCTATATTCGTGTTATGAAGGAAAATTTTAAGTCAATGATTTACATTCTGTTTATTTGATTGAATTAGGACACTTATTCAGTCAAATGAATAAATCTAAATCACCAAATTTATGATTTCTTCCTTACATAAAGTTGGACGCATCTTTATGTTAGTAAGAATTCATAAATGGACTTAAGAATATTCGATATAAGACAAGTATAGACCAAATAAAACTAAGTAAGAATTCATATTTGGTCTATACTTGTCCTATATCGAATATTCTTAAGTCCATTTATAAATTCTTACTAACATAAAAATGCGTCCAACTTTATGTAAGGAAGAAATCATAAATTTGGTGATTTAGATTTATTCATTTGACTGAAGAAGCGTCATAATTCAATCAAATAAACAAAATGTAAATCATTGACTTAGAAATTCTCGTCATAACACGAATATAGACAAATGTTCTAGTATTTAATATAACTAGTCAAAAATTACTTAACATTATTTGACTAGTTTTACGGTTTAGAGGTTTTTGACTAGAAAATCAAAACTCTTTTAATTACTCAAGATAGAATTTGTAATATTTAAAGACACTATGTGGTCTTTAAATATATTTTTATCCACGCAAGTTTTTGTGTTTAAATTTTATTATTCCATGGCAATTTTTTCATGTATAAACCTTTACACTCGGATAATTATTTAGCTGCGAAAATTAATCCGAAATTTTAAAAATAAAAAATTTTGAAACTTAAAATGAAAACTAATAAAAATATTTCGAAAATAAAAAACAAAAAATAAAGTGGTTTTTAGGTGTGAAAAACTTTTCATAATTTTATTCTTCTAAATTTCTAAAGAGAAAAGAGTTTTCTTTTCAATAGTAAAGTTAAAATCTTGAACACCTGTTTAGATGGTATTTTTCATTTTCTAAAAATATGAACAATGTGTTTTTTAACAGCTTTTTTATGTTGTCATCAGTATTATTATGTTTTCGTCCGATTTTGTAGGGTTTCATCAGGGTTTCTATGTTTTCGCCCGATTTTTCACTTTTTCGTCCGAATTTTTAGGGTTTCATCAGTGTTTTCACGTTTTCCTCAACGTTTTTACGTTTTCGTCAACATTTTTATTTTTTCATCAGTAATTTTACGTTTTCGTCAGTAATTTTACGTTTTCTTCAGTATTTTTACGTTTTCGTTAGTATTTTTCCGTTTCCGTCATTATTTTTACGTTTTCGTGAGTATTTTTATGTTTTCATCAGTATTTTTATATTTTTGTCTATATTTTTACATTTTCGTCCGTTTTTATCAGCGTTTTTACGTCTTGCTCAGAAGTTTTTGCACATTTCGGACAAAAATATAAATATACTGATGAAAACATAAAAATACAGATGAAAACGTAAAATTATAGACGAAAACGTAAAATTACAGACGAAAAACGTAAAAACGTTGATGAAAACGTAAAAAAATTAGACAAAAACGTCAAAAAATCGGATGCAAACGTAAAAAATCGGACGAATACTAAAAACCTGACTTAAACGTAAAAAGTCGGATGAAAAAGTAAAAAGCTGAAAACGTACAAAATCGGACAAAAACGTAAAAAATCCGAAAATGACGTAAAAAAATCGGAAAAACGTAAAAATACCGATGAAACGTTAAAAATCAGATGAAAACGTAAAAATTCGGATGAAAACGTTAATATTCTGACGAAAGCATAAAAATATAACGAAGATGTAAAAATACTGACAAAAACGTAAAAATTCGTACGAAAACTTAAAAATACAGATGAAAAAGTAAAATTACTGACGAAAATGTAAATATACTGATAAAAACGTAAAATTATTAACCCAAAATGTAAATAACTGACAAGAACGTGAAAAACTAACCAAAACGTAGAAATAACCGAAGAAGACATAAAAAAACAAAAACAGTAAAAAAATGGCGAAACGTGGAAAATGTAGAAACGTAAAGAAAACTGACAAAAACGTGAGAAACTGTCGAAACGTAAAAAATTTGAAAAAAAATTAAAAAGTGACGAAAACCTTAAAATATGGTTAGAAATAGATACGTGAACATGTTTTATTTTTATTTGGGAAATTAAATAGAAAAGGGTAATATGGGGTTTTCTAGTTTCTATATAAAATTAGAAAATGAAAATTTCATGATTTTTGAAAATATAGAAAAAAAAGTTGAAATAAACATGTTTTTTATCAAAAATTTAGAAAACAAAAAAAAATGAAACCTAAAAAGAAAACTAATAAAAATATTTCGAAAATTAGAAACAAAAAATAAAGGTATTCAATTTTAGTGAGTTTAAGTATATGGGTTAGTAACAATTAAAAAAACCTTACCATACCAAGTTGGTAAGTTTGATTACCCTAAACGAAAGGTCCCATGTTCAATTCTTCCAAAGGGCCTTTTTTTAAAATAAAAACGCAATTTTTCAAAACAGCGTTTCTAAAAAAACTGCGTTTCGAAAACACAAGTTTCCAAACTACATTTCGAAAACGCAGGTTTCAAAACTGCGTTGTTTCAAAAACACAATTTCTAAAACAGTGTTTCCAAGATGCAGTTTCAGGAAAGTTCAAAAAGAGCGTTTCCAAAACGCAGTTTCAAAAAAGCGCGATTTCAAATCACAAAAGTTGTGGAAATGGAGATTTTCTAGGAATTTATCAAATTCTATTGGTTTAAAGATGTGACTGAGTTATGACTGGATTAAAAAGTATGGTTTCAAATCATATTTGTACCTATATAAAATATAAAGATATATATATATATATATATATATATATATATATATATATATATATATATATATATATATATATATATATATATATATATATATATATATATATATATATATATATATATATATATATATATATATATATATATATATATATTATATATATAT